>JWZT01003159.1:16088-36270 GCA_000827895.1 Thelohanellus kitauei | reverse complement strand
GGTTTTCATTTACTTTCGAGCATGATCCATTTACTATCGAGCATCCCTAGCCTTCATTAGTGCGCACCTGAAAACGACATACGTGATTTACGGCTAAATATGAGTTTACCCATTATTTATTAATTTATACTTTTCTTAAATGGGCAAACGGGTAAATAATGTTTAGACTCGTTTAGCCCGTAAATCAAGTATGTCGTTTTCAGGTACGCACTAATGAAGGCTAGGGATGCTCGATAGTAAATGGATCATGCTCGAAAGTAAATGAAAACCCTGTAAACTCAGACACAACGTATTTTAAAATTTTTTAAAATATTTCTTCAAACTAATAGAAAATTTAATTCATTTATTTTAATCTCAGATAAATGTTTTATTCAGTTTTCGCATTTTGTTCATCCGTTTGGTCTCTAGTCAAAAGCAGAGGAAAAGTGGAAATTGTGATGATCGTCAAAATTCAAAGAAACGTTATCTGATGAAAATAAACAGGGAGATAATTCGGCAGGACATAGTGTGCACTATTTGATACCTAAAAATCTCATATCCCTATACATGTATTTGTTTTGCGTTTACTGAGGATCAATGAACGTGATAAAAATTATGACACGATCTAAAATCAGAAGTCAGATAAATACAATTATTTAGATATTTGGTATAATTTATACCTGTTTTTAAGTATTTATCGTATTAAAGGTTAATAAATAATAGACAATAATTAAAGGTATATTTTGTGGTTATTCCTTAATTATTAAACCGTAAATTTTTTTGAATTATTTGGCCATTTTTGTTCATAATGAGCAATAATCACAAATTATGATACATAACATCTACCAGAAATTAATTATTCATTAATAAGTGGTTAACATTGTAATTCGATTATACTAATAATGGATTTGGTCAACAAACTTCTGATTATTTTATACTATAACCTGTTTCCACTCGCTCAAAACCTTGTACAATTTCAAAAAAAGACTTCCTGTTATAGCATTGTAATCTGTTTTTTATTTGAGTTAGGGACAAATCAAAGTCAATTCGTTGTATTTGTATACAACCCTATATATTTTAAACCATTTCCATTTATGGTGATGAGAATACTGGTAGACTTTAGACATCGGGTCAATGATTCTTTATTCAAGAGCCAAGAAAATATTTATTATCTTTACTATTATCAAACAAACTGTTCAAAAAGCTTTGAAATCGGAAGTGGACGATATACGAACACTGAGATGGTTTACGTTTAATAATACAGGAATTCGAAATCGAATTATCGGTTGCAACTAATGTTAAACGATTCACCAAATATCATTTCTTTGTCAGAGAAATTCTAAATGATATGACAATTGAAATGAAGGATATTTTTAAAGTCTTCACACTTAGCGTGACATTCAGGGCCAATATATCGAATGTACATAGTCTTACATGTAGATTATACCTAAAACGTCTACAGAGGTAGATTTGGCCCGATTTTACCAACCTTATACCATTAATGTCAACCAACAATGTCTGGATCTCATGGTATCCGATCATAATTATAGTTTTACAATCGGAAATTAATATTTTCTTACAAAAAAAATAAAAATTTTGGGGTAACTTCTTCTGAAGCTGTTTTAATGAATCTGAAGGTTTTCAACAATACCAAAAACGAGAGCCTTCAGATTTTGCACGAAATCAATCTACCTGGCTACAGAATCCAATGCCCACACTATAGAAAACATACTATAACTTTTCCATTGATCCTCATCGAACATTCATGGGAGGTAATTCGAAAATTATCATAGAATATAAGGATAGATTTCGTGATCAATGATGTATATTATCCCAGTCAAGAAAAGACGTCAATCGAAGTCAAAAGTCTGTCCGTTTTTCAGGTGAAAGGAAGTGACATTGAGTTTCAAAAGCTTAGATTCAGATACTATGAATTTCAACCATTTAGATACAAACATTCAAGTGTACCAAATCTAATTTCAGAGGTACATATATTACATACAAGATTCTTACCATTATTTAAATATTCATTAAGAGTTAATGAATGCCATGCTTTGGATAAGGTTAAAATATGCTATATGTAGATTGGATATTTTGTGGAATATCACGTTAAAAATGTAACATTCGAGGCCCTTCTCTATTTTCTTTATTCGTATGGACACAATTCAGAAATATCCATATACCAACATGTGCCAATAACATATCATTATTTATGTCAAAATCAAACATTCAGTTTGTTTATGTAATTAATAGATACATTTGAAGAAAACGCGCCATAATTAGACTATTGTTAGCCAGTCTCTTACTCAATGATATTATTTGTTAAAATAACATGTTTATTTTTGAAATAATTTAAAATTTGACACCTAAAATATTTAAATTATTGGTAAAATGAAATTTTCTTTAAAACTAAGAAATGAATATACCAAATTACCTTTTAAATATTCCAGAGCTATAACCTCGTAATTCTATGAAAGATTGTCTTACAAAGAATTTTATTGTAACTAGAATTAAACCTGACCAGTGTAAGAAGCCCAACATTTTATCATATTTCATTGAAAAACCTAGGTAACTACACGTTTTACTTATTATTGTTTTAATTCACATTTTCTCGACAAAATAGGGCCAAAAAATCACTAAAAAGGCTGAATTTTCTAATAAAATTTGAATCCAAGGAAAGAGTTTTTAAGTTTGAAAATTATTTTAATAACATAAACGAAATTAAAAATTTTCATCTGTAACGATTGGGAGGCCATACATGTGGATTCTCGATTACATCAAGTATATTCTAGCGATATTAGCCCTTAAAATGTGGCACTAGTTGATTGTAAAACTATCGGCATTATAAATAGCTTAATTATGCTTTTTATCGTCTTATTTTACAAACAAACAGCTCGATTGCATTCAGCTGTAGAGAATAGGTTCCCAAAATACTATTTCGTGAAACCTTGATTGTATATAGTTGCGAATATTTTTAATGATCAAGTAAAACATTAACCATGGCAAATGCATGAGGTTTATTTGAAAAATATGTCAGAGTTATTGAAAAAATCCACTTTATCGTAAAATTGTTACACAGCTTAAATATCATGAATATGCCGCCTCGATCTCATTCCTTGTTCATTCCTAACTTGTTACCTAATCACCAAAAACGCAAATGGTTTTGTAATCAAATTTAAATATAGTTTCACTGTTAAAATTAGCCCTTAAGCATGATAGAATCAAAGTCGCCAAATAATTTTTTGGTATCCTTTGCTTCAAGGCACAGACTATTCCAGGTGCTTTTATTCAAGATCCAAGGTAACAATAATGTTGTATTAAACTATTACGATAACAAATCTTAAAAAGCAACTTATGCTGCAGTAAAAGCACAAATAACACAAAATGAAAACGCGGGATGAATGCGCAGATGAAAACACATCCTTCAAGCGATCGCGAGAGGTCATAATTTAATTGATATTAAAATATTTTTTTTAACATAATGCCTCTTTTTGAATCATTTTATTTAAAATAAACGGCCTTACAATGAGCATTTTGTCACACTTAGTTTAAAAATGATGTAGTGAGAGAAATTCAGAATGGTAAATTTATTAGCTTAAAAATATTTTGTTAGTTGTTCACCTGATACCGACATTCACAGAAGATATTTTAGATGTAAATATCTTAAAATATAGGTTGTATTGAAAGTATATATAATAATATAGATCATGATTCATTTAAACAGCCTTATAATGATTGAAGACAACCTACATCTGATAACGATTTATTTGATTATTTCTTTAGTTTCATTCATCTAAATATTGATATATAAATACCAAATAATAAGCAGTGTCTAGACATTATATTCATTGACAGTTTTTATCTAAGAATTTTCTACTATTCTATCAAAATCTTAAATTGGTAAATGAGACTGAATTGTCTAGTTAACGGAATCAAATATCCAGTTTTAATCAAAAAACATATTTTTTCCAACAATATATATCATGCATTGAAAATAATATCAAATTTTACACAGCATATAAGAATGAATTTTATGATACAGGATATGGATTTTAGGAGCCAGGAATAGAAGTCGTTCCAAGAGATAAATATGGGCTTGTTGTCGATGATGGAACGGACATCGAGCCTGAAGATCTATAAGTCAAATATTATAACTTAAAACGTTTCCGTGTTCATAAGAAAACGTTAACGGTATCGACTACAATCGTTTTTCTGTCAAACACTATATTCTTAATCTGAAATAAATCTTATGTAAATATAAATAAATGCCATACATTGCGTATTCTCAATATATTAAATGTTAACCGTGGTATTTTATTAAGTATTATATCCAAGAACCCACATCATATACATTTCTGTATCATTCATATTGAAACTGTTCGGAAACCGCTATTTATCAAAAAGATGTTCTAATAATATTATGATGGATGTCAAAATCAAACATGAAGTTGTATCATTGATAAGTACATACATTAGAAGCTACTGCGCATTTCGAAACTGCTTCTAACAAATACTAAATTATTAAAATCGAATTCAAACATATTAGTTATTCCCAAAATAGATCAGATTTTCAATGTTTTGAATGTTGATCGTAAATGGATACCTATGAAAAACTGTTTAGATAAGTTTTGAGCAAGTCCAATATTGATTAATTGTCTCTATATGTTTTTAAATTCAAAAATAAACAATTTTTTAAATTTTGTTTTATATTTCATCATAGGTAATGCAAAACACCAGTCTATTTATCAGCAAGAAACAATTTTCCTTGAATTTTGACTAGGAGGACTATTTTGAAATATTCATTTTAATATCACTCGGCATGCTCGTTATAAATCCATAAATATAAATCAAGCACTATTCTTAACATTAAAGAGAAGAAAGAAATTTTCGAGTTTGTTAAATATGTTGTTTCTAATTATGTAATCGAAGATTCATTGCAGATAGTGAGATTTTCGACAAATAAAAAACTTAACAGTTCATTTTAAAATCAAAGTACATGAAACTGAACAAATTCATCTGAAAAAGCTAAATGAATTATTTATTAGTGCGAAAACGAACTAAAATATAAATTGTCATGTTATTTTGAGTAAAGTTAATGGTTTTACTGCATTTTAAGACCATTTTTTGAAAACTCTGTCTATTTTTCCATTTTATTAAAATTTTGTCAGCCAATGGCTGATAATTATACAGGGTTTACTGGATATAGCTTGTTATCAACACGAATCAGATTTTGAAAACGAATCAAATAGATGTTTGGACGCTAATCAAACTAGAGAGTAAAGGATTTTAATTTGTGGCTGATCTAGAATAGGTACATACCTTTAGCGTACATAGAATCCCTTACGAGACAGTTTATTCTAAGTATAGAATTTGTGATATTTTGCAAATTTCGAACAAATTCAAAGACTAAAAAAAATAAATACTCTTCTCATTGTTTTACCCACTTATAACCAATGCTAACATTGTTTTATAACAGCGAACGAATGCTGATTTGGTAATGTATCTCTAGGTGGCAGATGAACAGGGGTGAATGTTTAGCAGGTGCGAGTCGTGCACTACATTAACTCTTTCAAAAAAGTGACTACACGGTATGTGACCCCGTCGCAGGTGATCAACATAACATTCGCGCTCGACGAAAAGTTCTTGCAGTAATGCACAGGTGCAGGTTTGTACACCTCAGATGACCGTTCTCAAAAAAAAATTGTTATTTCAACATCATAAGATTTTTGGGAAAATATGATTTATCAAGTTTCGCACTATTGGTATACTTGAGAATTTTAGCATCGAAAAAAAAAGTTGTTAAAACAAGGTTACATATCCAGCTCGTGCAAGTATTTGTTGAGATGTGGCAACTGTTATTAAATTGTTTGAAAAGATTATTAAATAGATCGAGACCCCGGATATATTCTATTATTTCTCTTTTGATAGAATAAATAGGATGTATATACATTGCATAACGTTTCAAAATTTATTCGAGCAACAATTAAAAAATAAATATACATTTTACTCCTAAAAACCCACGTAATTCGTTCCATTATAAACAATCAATCCTGAATTTATGATAAAATTTAGACGATTTACTTTTACGCCAAAAAAAGTTCGATAGTTAAAATTCTCACTATATCGAAAAAAGGATTAAGGTGTTGACATTATTGAATCTAGTTGAATGACTTAGATAATAATACACATTATGATAATGTCATTTTGCAGTTTCACATAACAGCCTAAAATTTCTGGTTTAAATATTCAGGCAGATATAGTAGAATGGAGTGAGTAAAATTCCTGAATTATGTAAGCTAGTAAAACGAGGCTCTTTCATAGTTATAAGGAGTGTTCTCGATTGATAAACCATTTGGCCCCCAAAAATTAGCAGGAAGATCTCATAAAAGTCGCTTTAAGCGCATGATATCGCAGAGGACGATTACAAATTCGCGCTCCGTTTAAAATGAAAAAACAATTGTTATGTTTTTAAATATTTTAATGTTGACTCTGGTGGGCTCTTGATGCGAATCTTGTAGATTCCCTCACCGACCCTTAACAGTCATATGGATGATTTTCGTTGATGACCTTGTATCAACTTCCATCATCATTTAAGTATTGTATATTAAGAAAGATCCTTTTGTGACTGATTTCCATTTGAAAAAATCAATCGAGTTAAGTTAGGATGGGTATGCTCGTAATAATATGATTTCGTGGTCTCGATTTTTTGAAAAAGCTAACTTTGGGTTCTTTTTAAAATCTAACATCGTCCATAATAAATGTTTATTCCAGTAATATCAATTATGTTCCAATACATTTCTTGCAAAATATACCAAAATTTTAATGTTTTACTCATTCTCTAAATTTAAATGTAGGGCGAATTTTTAATTATCTCTCCAAAAGCTCATGTACGAAAAGGAGAATTTCATGACATCTTCATCAGAATTTCTGGAACGTTAAATGGTTTAATGATTTTAGACTGAAAATTGCATGAGAGTTGTATTTTCAAACTTAAGTTTTAACAACGAGTCAACATAAGAAAACTCTTACAAAAAATACAAAATTGATTTGAATACAAGTATACATTACTTATATTTCTAATACTCTATTTATAATTGAATAAATTCAGTGTTTGATACAGTAAATTTTAGAGTATCAAGAAGTAAATAGGAATCTTTTTTTTACCAGGCATTTGGGACAATCAAATAATGTTGGTAAAGCTGTTCCAAAATATAAATTGATGAAATTTTTATTTGTCAATTTTTTAACACGTAAAAGTAAATATATAGGGTTTTTTGATCTACTTAATAATTTTTGCAATGTATTTGATAAAAGTTGCCAAAAATCAAAAATAATTGCTCCAGAGAATTAATTAACCTTGTTATATCAACTTTCATTTTTCAATCCATCTCAAATACTCAATTACACCAATAGCGCAAAACTTGATAAACCATTTATGCCCTAAAATCGAATGTTGTTTTCTAAAAAAATGAAATTTTGGTTCTAAGTCAAAAAACGCATGAGAGTGTTTCTTTTTTTTTGAATGAATTTGTTTGAAATTTGTAAAATTTAACAAACCCTGAACTTCGAGTGAACTTTTTGGGACCGAGTTCTATATAGGATGTAGATTTTTGATTATTCTCAATCGAGTATAAATCATAATTGCAATCCATATCTCATTGGTTCAATTGGCGTAGAAATATGGGCTGAATTCGTTTTCACACCCTGATTCGTATTGATAAAAAACTGTGTTTTTCATTTTTTTGACTCTTAAAAACATCCGAATCGCCTATCAATTTAAAAGCTTGATAAAAAAAAGGTCAATTATATGTTTCTTGCAATTATTTTTAATTTGTGACTACTTTGATGGAATATATTACAAAGATTATTAAATAGATCGAAAAACCCTATATTTGGGAATCGACTGTAATAGGTAAATAAAATTTGCCTGGATGTTAATGAACGGTTTAATATTTTCTAAATTCGTAAGATCGAAAAGACCGTCTCATTAGACAACCGAATAATACGATCTTTAACTTAATACGTTATTTACGAAATGTACGTCTATATATGATAGTAAATATAAGCATTATTATTCATTCAAATTCTAAGGAATAAGTTTTAATATTTCTCGGTTTAATTTTTTTCTTGAAAGAAAGACAGAATATAAAGCGCGCCATAGGTAATCTAGCCAGAAAAACCACGAAAAATACCAACAGCATCATGAGCAGTGAAAATATTAATCGGTATATATCTGTAATTAATCAATTTTTTACATTGTGTATTTTCTTTGTTTTTAGCTTCCACTTGATCTGTTATACTAGAGTTATCGAATTCGTATTTATGCGCATGACCTACATAAAATAGTTGATTACATAACTTATCTTTTGGAATACAATCATTTATGCACAGATGTTGAAAAGTAGGACATGTTTCTAAATTTTAATTATATCTACTGCTGCAGTCCTTTTCATCGGATCCATCGCTGCAATCATTGATTTTGTTGCACATGACATTATTTGTAAGACATTCCGAACTACCACATTGGAACCCAGTACAATATTTCCCTGAATAATTATTGTGATTCACTTAAGCAGTCAATATCATGGTCGTCGCAAATGTAATTTTGTTTCTTTTCATTTTCTTCGCAGTAGCAAAAAGCATCGGCCCTGATTAACGGATTGCAGCGAAATCTGCAACCATTTGATAAAGTATCATATGGGTCTAGTTGAGATGAAACTTACTTATTGAGTAGATGACATTAAGACTGAATTTAATAATACCTGAGAAATTTTTGTCCGACACAAGATCGAACCTTGTTGGAAATTGTAGATCCACATGAATAAATTTTGCATTTTTGATAAAGTACAAATGATATTTAATGATTCCGAAGGATTTGACGTTATTAACTTTCAAATACACCTATTTCCTAGACAAAAAAATTAGAAAAAATTAAAGAATATTGGGCATGCGGTTTTAACAAATAAAAGACCATGAATATAACTAATTTTAAGATAGCTATATCTTTGTTTTAAATGTCTATGATTGTTTTCTTATAAATTCCGCCATTCCATCCCTCCAGATTTTTTATTTTGAGTGAATATTACAAAATTATGTGTTTAATCTGGAAATACTTGTGTATTTATTTTTTAACTCTGAGAAAAAATGCTGAAATCGGGCCATCTTCAAAATATATATTAAGTTATATTTACTGAGGGCGGGGAGAAACACAAATCCACATATGCATCTTGTCTTACGTAGTACTATACTCTTAGACATTCGGCTTTATCTACATCATTTACAGTTCCAAATATATCCTAAGGACATTCACACATTACCGGTCATTATTTATATAAAAACTCCATTAAATTATGGAAAGACTTAAGTCAGTTTTACGTTATTCAAAGAGATTTAATCCGTGATTTAAACACGCGCAGTCTTTTACCGATCTTTGATTTATTGTATCAGAGAGATTCTTTAGAACAAATTAACATTAAACTTTGTTTTAAAAACATATAAGAAATTTCGAATCCAACGGTTCAGGAATGAAGAACATTATAAGGACCTATGATTATTCAATTAATTAAAAAAAATATACATTAATTAGGACCGAATAATATTTGAGTGTGTAATAATTAAATATAGGGGCGTCCAATCTTAAGCAATTACCTCGTGTTTTAAGATGTCGCTGATTTTCGTTGCTTGATATATGACAAGAGTCTGATTTCTGAGATGTAATGCATAATATTGATAATCTGGAAAATATATGAACTTTTGAACATCTAGATCAGTTTGTGAACATTCAATATGGGAATAAAACCAATAAAAACAGAGCTGGTAGGGTTTGGTAAATGATATCGACCTAATATAATTTAATACATACAAGTTGTTTTGAGTATATGCAAAATCTCTAACGTTTCGAGCCAATAACTTCAGGAAATTCGTTCTTAAACATAATACAAACAAATTGTGTTTGGAATCCAAAATGATTGATAAATTCATGAAATGGTCATTTGACATAGAAGATACGTTAAACCCGAATCTGAAGATATCTTTTATCTCCACGACAAGGCCGAATTTTTGTTTATAAATCGAAATTGTATGATTGTACAAATAATATGTGTATCTATTCGCCATATCATAAAACAGTTGTGACATTCCGTCAACGATGATTCGTATCTGAACATCGAATGATTCCAATTTCGGTAAGGGATGACCCATATAATCCAACTCGCTCTCATAATATGTTCTCTCTGTTTCAAAAAGTATGGTATTTTTATATTCTATGAGACTAATCAATACTTGTAGAGAGACAAACATCGGCATTGTTCATTTCACCATAAAGATCGATTGCGCGCACTTGACATATACCTGGTTTCAGTTTGGCAAATCTATGATTCCTAGATATTACCCGTTAAGATATATAACTGGTCGTTGATCCGGTCCACATATTAAGCTGTGCGATTTGAAGTCGGAAAATGCATCCACGATACAATAGCCATCGTTGTACGTATAATGATAGCGGCTAAAATTAAGCATGTTATTACCAATGAAAATCGTTTAGATTGCATAGGCAAGGTGTAGATATTTTAATGGTGTTCGTTTGGTTATCCATACACATTGAATCAATGTTCTTTTTCATGTAAACTATGCTTTTGCCTTGATAGCAATTTCCTTTAGATCTTACCAAGCTCCAAGGAGAATAATCGGTACTGACGCATGTTCGGTCTGTGTATTTCAAAACATACTTAGTATAGTGGTAAAATCTACATGCGTGATTATCAAAGTGGATCTGTTTGAATCACGCCCATAAATAACCAACCGCTCATTTTCGGCGATCCCTATTTTCGCTGCTTCAATAATGATTTCATCATCATCATAAATAGATAAACGAGAATAAGTTTTTCCTTCGTCGAAAGAGTAAACAACTTTGTTTGTATGTAAATTTAAACCCACAATTATTCCTCCACCATTCATGGTCTTTACAGCGAATTTCGAGAACGGAACCTTTTTCCAGATTGAGCCTGCGTTAAATGTTACAAAATATTGTGTTCGATCAAGTTCAGAATTTTTATTTTCACCGGCCATAGTTATTATCCACTCTTTTGTACAAAATACATTAGGTTTAATATAACACGGAAGATGTAATTTAGCATCACACAAATTATCCACACAGCCGTCATTGTTCGAGTCGTATTTCATTTTTTCAAAGGTTTTTCCGTTATTTCTTGAAAAATATGTCGCAAATTGATTTAAAGCAGGTTTAAAATTAGCGAATATGACCCCTGGCAGCTTTGGGTGTATCAGAATCGGGCATATATGTAAATGCTGGGACATCAAATTGCATCTAATCTTCACAAAATACGGGCCCTTATCATAGGACGTGAAAAGGCATGTACGTTCTTTGAAATCCGTTGCAACTATATAGTAATAGCCATGAACGTCATTATATTGAATCAAAACCTAATATTAGTCAAAATGACCTTTATTTGAAAATTGGCAGGTAAAATTACTTTAATTGGTTTCTTTTTCTGATAGTCAAATATCATTAAATTCCACTGATAGTCTTTCAGCAGGGATGATGTTTTTATTACAGTCTTATATTTTATTAGTATAGACGAATAGATACGAAATACAGATCCATCTATCGCATGAATTTTGAATATTACGTCATAGTTATTTGACATATCCAATACTTGCATCAAATCATTTTCTATATTCAAGTATGATTTTACTATAAATAATAAATATCCATGGCCTATTTTTGATATGATAAATAGATCTTACACGTTCATTAATTTTGTCGAAATTCGCCCCAAAATCTCTACTGATGTATAATGTATGCGAGCTATTCTGAATCATTAATACATTTTTCATCACAAAAATGAATATTTTAAATTCCATATGAAAATATTCATTCAAAATCTAATAAATTGTCACATTTGAACATCTTAGATTTCTAGAACGATCTCAAATATTTATTTGGGATATTTGATATCTAATTTATTGTTTTATTAATTTGAAACATTATGGGATATCTGGAAAAATTCTATGGTCCATCAAAAAATTATTAGAGTTACCAATCTATCCCTAAGTGGTTTACATTAAAAATATAGACTATTCGCAAAATATGAAATGCTTTGCATACACAAGGCAGATAATTCTTAATATCAAAATTGTTGAGCTTATCCATAATTTTTGGCAATAATTACGAGTTAAATTCGCTATCGCGCACAGGCCTCTGTACCATATATAAATTTGCATATAATTCGATAGTCAAAATTAACAATTAGTTCTTGTAAACACTGTAAAGATTTCTTATAAAATAGCATGTTTATAAAATCAGAGATAATTATCAAATATGCAAAAAATATTATTTCCTATTTTATTAAATATATTAATGTGTGGCCCTAAATAAATGAGTATGAATGTGCTGAAAATACTTAAAGTTTTGCTTTAGTGTTAGCCTTGATATAAAGGATGTGATAAATTTCAAGATATGGCATTTTGTCTACAATTTTTATGTAAACTCGGAACGATTTCGGAATTAAAATTTAACTTTAACAAATTTTATATATCCTAATTGATACATTTTGCAAGTTTTAAACCAAAACAGGATATAGGAATGATGATGGTATGTTATTGACCACGCGTTTCAAAAACAGCGGACATATAAAATAAAAAATTGTTCAAATAGCATTGATTAGTGTTTTTCTATCGTTTACAATTGTGCCAATCCAATATACTGAATATAACATATGTGATTATTGATTTGAATGAATCTAAAAAAATTCCAAATTATCAAATATATAATTTGTAATTTCGAGAATCAATCATTATAAAGGTCATAATTTATTTCAAATAATTCTTTTTTTTGGTTAATTATTCAGTGGTAAATATGAAATGTTAAACGGGTATTCAGGTCAGTTTTTCAAAATCAAAATATTACGTTGATCAAATCATTCTCAATCGATCAATTTTATTTTTCCCAAATTTATCTTGTAAATGCAGGGAATTGATAGTCCGTGAGACCAGACCCTAGTCATTGTTTTGAAAAGAGACTCAAGTAGAACAAATAGTCATGATGGCGTTGGCGCAACTGCTGTAATGTAACTAATACGAGAAGTAATTTCAGAAAAATCGCTGTATATATTATACTAAATCGAAATTAGTGATCGTTTACTCTACCGTATTTTCCTATCTATTGATCCACCCTCATATAGCTAGAACCACTATATTTTCAAAAAATTGCATTTTGGATCTGAAAAACAGCAAGGTTCCAATCTTAATGGCAACCCTTGCTTACAGTCTGGAAAGTAAATTTAATATTTAACTCATCTGTGATATCAAAAGGAAACCTTGTTATCCCGAAAAATATTCGACCTGAATCACCATATTATAAATTTTTTAACGAATGAAAAAATTACCGTTAAAATGCACAAAAAACCGATTGTTACATCATTTAAGATTTATCGGAATTCATTTTAAACTCAATTATTTTTTTAAATATTTAAAATATTAAACTTAAACATAATTGTGAGTTAACGACTATTTTTAACATCGAGCACGCGCAGATATAGTTTGATAATATAATTAGAAAGTTAACAATATATCTCGGCACAAGTTCTGGAGGTGGATCGACAAATTTATGATCTTCATCAGTCTCTGAAACTCGAACAATCAAAATCAGAACAGATATAACAACGATAGTGGACAAAATATGATTATGGTTCATCGAAAACTGAACATATTACCTCAATTATGGAAATGATTGGAACAATAATTTTTGTTACGGCCCTATTAATGTAACGAGATCATTTCAAATTTTAATAAATTCATTATAATGTTTATTAAATCATTCAAAATAATTTTAGATTATACCATTTTGTAAATCATTGATTTCTGAAATAAATTACAAAATTATATCTAAATCTCTCAAGTACAGAAAAGGGATATAAAATCAGAGCCTTCATCCTTCATCACGCAGACTCAATTTCATATGACAAATTCATAAAATTCTATATTGACATAATTAATTAATAAAATGATAGTCAATATTTTCCCATAAAAATTAAAAAATTTCTATTCTTCAAAAAAATAGGTATTAAAAAACAGCCTTGCGCCGTTAACAAATCTCATATTATCAGAATTGTTCTCCAATGCATATAACGAGTGTATGGAAGACGCGAATGCACCAATATTAATTTACAACTTCCATCGCATCTGGCAGCGTAGTCTTATATGTTTAAACCAATTGATGCTTCTAACACAATGTTCTTTGATAAATTCTGCGTTCATATTCTATCATTCGATAATTTTTTTTATATATTTATTTTTATTATGATGAGCAATAATAAATGCAAATTGTGTAGGTTGTTTTTCAAAATATGACGCTATTAAGAATGAAGGAATGTTGAAAACTATAAACTGAAATTCATGTCACACCATTATGGCCCTAGTATTGTTGGTTAGATCAACGCATCACCAGAACATTTCTGCGTGGAAGTAATTTTCGTGCGATGTCGACGATGCCCACATCTGATACAAAATTATATATTCATATTTCGGATCGTAACTCTTCTGTCCATGTACAATTAATCTAATTTTGCACTCATGCCAGCTAATCACTTACCAATTAAATCTTGCATATATCAGGGCTGAATTACGGATGTTATTCTATCTGTGGGTAATATATTAGAAATTATATGCAATCTTCGATAAAAGTTAAACTGAATATTTAAATCCATTTTTTATAAGTACAATTAAAATTTTGATTATGTAAATTTATTTATTAGTCACAATTTGGTTCAATAATAATAATAATTTAAGATCGATTTCAGTATTCTAGATAGAACACTGGCACGGGTGTTTCCAGAATGAGCCATCAACTCAAAGACTAAGAATGAATTACAGCCATCGGTATAAGTTTAAAAATAATGCTATGGGAGATACATATTAGTGAGTTTAGTTGCGAGCGTCACTATTTCACTAATTGTGAGATCATCTGTTGACTGCTTATACCTACATATGTTCTTAAAAACAATTCTCTATTTGCGGACGTAAGCCTACATCATATCACGCCTATACACAGTTTTAAATCTTTACAGTACTGCAACAGAAAAAATACCAGGTTTCATAAACATAGAAGAAAGTAATCCTTTTACGACAGATCCAATAACATTTTCATAAATACAGAGTGAACCTCGATTTTCCGAAGTATTCGATATCAATATTACTTCAAAAAACGAATTTATTTATAATGGTACCTGATTTGGCCCTCAGCGCGGACAATTAAAACGTACGTATTTGTGCAAATCGAATTTTTTCTGTTATTCTGACCGATATTTTTAAATCATGAATCATATTTTATGTTTATTTTGACTTCATTAGTTGGGCGACTTGTCTGTAATCTATTCCAAAAAATATTTTAAAATATAGTCTAGATATGCCGAATTATCATTGATAATAAACAGGCATATTTTATGTGGGCAATAATTACGTTCTGTGTCCATATTGAACACAAAAGACAGAAGTCCAAATAAATGCCCATTTTTAAAATCAAAACCAGTTATATACGTAAAATATTGTATAGAATTAGATATCGGATTAATATATTTTGGAACAAATATTCAATACTGGCTTTAGGTTTCCTTTTAGATAACCTCTTATTGCCTCAAAATATAGTAATCTTTCAAGACACATTAATACTGAGAAATTATATTCATCTTGCTTTTCATAGCATCAATGATAACGACTCAGCCATTGATAATTTAGAAGCTAAATGACCATCAAATTTGTATAAATTTAATTTTTTAAATCTTGCGGCATGTCATTATTGTTTCGATGATTGTTTCATGTATACAAATATGATAACTTGGTTGATTCAAATCACGTTTCCTCATTTATTATCTTCATTGTGTTTGCCAGAGATTAAGATAATGTTCATTGCCATACTTGTATCTTTTTTGTTAATTATATTACTTTGCTCAGTCATTATTCGTTCTCACATTCAAAGACGTTTATATCTTTTAATTACAAGTATATCTGGAATCAGCTATTATTTGAATTCTATATTTACTTCAGCATATCCTGTGAGTAGATTTTGGCAATGTAGTTTTTCGTCATTGATAAAAAGATTATTAAGGAGTTTTCGACATCGTCATTTTTCATTTTTTATAACACTGCACTTTCAGATATCGTTTATTGACAGAAAATTCGGTTAATGTCATTATTCGTCAACTTGTATTATAATATCGGATAATGTGTACTGCGCCCACTCCGTATGTTTTTGGTAGATATGACCCAACAAAATAGTTTGACAAGGTTTATTAAATCTCACTATTTTTAATATAAGAACATCTTTTAATCATGTATCGTTATTTCGGATGTAACCCATTAAAGGACGCAAATATTTTTTTGTAAAAAACGACATTCACCATCCCCACTTTGAAAATAATTTGTAATTAGAAAGAAGATGGTATATATTATCACTTAATTAAGCAATCGTATTTATATAGGAATGTTAATTTATATATTTTAAATGTCTTAA
Organism: Thelohanellus kitauei; assembly: GCA_000827895.1. Lineage (NCBI taxonomy): Eukaryota > Metazoa > Cnidaria > Myxozoa > Bivalvulida > Myxobolidae > Thelohanellus > Thelohanellus kitauei. Next base: position 19,763 of record JWZT01003159.1, on the reverse strand, counting down.
AAATTCCAAAAAAATATTCGAATAACCAATATTGTTATAATTGAGGGTTGGATAATCATGATTCTACTGCATCTTTCTTAAATGAAATTATTATGTTATTCACGACGTTAGGACCCTTATCTTTTCCAGAGATGTGCTAGTTAAGCAAAACACAAATTTTATCATATTTTCGATAAATTATTCAAATTCAAAGAACAATTGATGAGAAAGAATTTGCGAAAAACCAAAATTGACTATTTATAAGATGTCTAACGTCTTTGAGAACACTCGATATAGCAAAAAGTATCTTATGATACGATAAAATTGTGAATTCCAAAAAAAAAAGTAAAAATAGGGTTAAATATTACAATTCTGGATACCAAATCCCCTTTTCAATTAATTTGTCTTTGCAGCAACTTTTAAACCTCATCGTTTTTAAAAATATTTCATTGACAGATTATGCTTTTCGTGAAGTAGTAGACAGTTGTTGAATTCAAGAAACATCCAACTATTCCTCTCACAGAAGAATAAAGGTATATTTGGAAATAGCCTTAAAAATATGAGAGGAATATGAGGTTTAAATTGTTTTTATTCATTAAATATCAATCATTACAAACTCACACAATCTTATAAAAAATCTGAAAAACCATAAACGTTGAATACATTGTTTAGATTCGTTGCAAAATCTTTTGCTCCTATTGTTAAAGATATGTATGATATATAGAGATAATTTGAATTATTCAGCTGTTAAGAAAAAATCACTTGTTAGAAAAAAGGTTCGATAGTCTAGTCGATAACGTGGCACAATTAAACCGATAAACGTCATGCAATGCCTTTTTGATTTAAAACGAAGGCCGAATTTATTAATTTAATCAAAAAATCCGCCGTTAATTAATGCGAAGAAAACTGATCTTTTTCTTAAAAGGTCAAAAATTTAGCAGTTCATGAAATACAATGATGAAAACGAATCGAAGAGGGCGTTCCAGTGCTTTAATGATGAGATTCTAATTTGCCACATCCGGTATAATACATCTTATTGAATAAGATTTTTGGGATTACGGCACGTTAAGTGATTTAATAAATTGCAGATTAATTAATTGTAATAATGCAGTTACGTACTATGGGTCAGAAATGACGATAGACATTACGTCGTTGTGTATCATAAAAATATCTTTTTAGCCTTATAAATCAGACAAATAACGTTAATACCTTGACTGCCCGATTCAAAAATATGATGTCATGATGCATTTTATACGTGTTATTAACAAATCGAATGCAGAATGTTGTCACTAATGAATTATACGTTGATTGTCGAGACATTCTTTTTTATGTCTTTCATGTGTTTGACTGGCTCAACTGTATCGGATGAGCGCCATTTATTGCTCATTCTTAGATCTTATAAATACAGATTCTTAACTACGCGCTCGTTTTTAGATATAGATCATCACGAAATAAAAAACTACATTGGACAAGAGTATAAAATACGTAACGATTTATGTAAGATTTCTAAAATTGAATTTAGATCTGATTGTGTATGATTTTACAATACTTCGTTATAAATAGACTCTTCAATTTTATAATCGGTTGGATGATTTCTCACGACTTAGCGTGAATTAAAACAATTCCTTTAATACTTTTAATTGAAAATTGTACAAAACCAGATCGAGAGAGATATATCCCTATTAGCCGCAAAATATAATTTCTCTGTCATATACATGCCGAATATTTAATATCGACTGTCTCAAACCGCACCGACTTTTACAACACAAAATCTTAAGTTTTAAGTCTTTTTTTTTAAAGCGAATAATTTTTAAATGAGTCGAATTAAAACATATTTCATAGATATTAACGAATCGGAATAATTTACTATCATGCCCAATTAATCTTATTTAAAAGGATTCCAGGCAGATTCAGTGTATATGATGAATAATAGTAGGTTATAATTACCCACATTCAAGTGTTAGTTCATTGTGGGTATGATCAAGGATCATATATCAACAACTTTTTGATTGTCAGTCTGTGTAGTACATGTACAGTTGCACTGATTTCTAGCCAATACTCTTTAAAATTAAACGCGTGTCATCGTTGGGTTTTTCAATTATACGGAAGTGTTGTATAAGTCAAAGTGTTTCATTTTCATGATGAAAATTACGCCGGATTTATATTCTCCCTTATTTACTATTTTGATCTGAATAAATAGGGAAATTACCCAACCATTAAAATTAGGGTATTCAGGTTTAAAGAGCACGAATATAACGCATACGCGCGAAAAGTTTATGACTGACTTGATTTTCTAAAAAAATACTCTTCAACCACGAGGAATTGATAAATTTTTAAAGAATTGATGCCTAAAATTAATTCCACGAGTTTTGACGATTAATGTCTGTGAGTTTCTGTTCGACATTATCCACTCAACTATCAATATATGCCAAATGTAAGATATAATTTTCGCGCATTGGCGTAATAGAGAGGTTCTTGCTATCCGAGTATCAAAATTAGTTGTTTTACCATTTTAAACATTTTTTTATTTAAAAAAATTTTGGATTCTCAATAAACATAATTGGATTCTTTTATACAGGAAGCAAATATAACATATAATAGTTCTTTCAACATATAAACCAGTTTTATCTTGTAGTTACCGTGCTTTGCACTCACATTTGTCGGCTTTGCAAATCATTTGTCGCAAAGTTAAATTTAAAAAATAATTGTAGTTGAAAAAAATTAAAGAACATATTTATGGTTTTTCAGTGTTAATGTATCATCGATGAGACGTGAATATATTTTTATTTGAGTTCACATTATGGATATTCTTCATCTGGAATTACCCAAAAATGGAATGGAACAGCCAGTCATGGTCAGAAAATTTCAGTGTTGGTTGCCATTTCGATATCTGCCGTTTTATCATTTTGCATAAATGTTTGGGCAATTAACGGAAACTCGTTTCAGATTTCATAGAATCCCAAAACTTTCTCTCAATCGGATGATCAAATATAATAATTATGGACAAAGCGAGAATTCATAAAGTAAGGGAAATAGAAGCATTATTTCACTCTATAAAATAAGATTCAAACATTTACCCCCATATTCTCCATTCAGCTCCATCTCATCAGGGAATATTTTTCTAAATCCAAAAATTAATAAGAAAAAGAAACGAGACATCCACAAGGCAGCTACTTAAAGATATTTCTCCTAAAATTTTAGAAACGGGTAGAGAATGCAACAGGAGTGGATATTTCAGACATGAAAACGTTCGCAGCAATACGATTTCGACAAGAAAACTTCTAAAAACAAAAAATGGTTATTTTTTTCCAATTAAAATTCTTTATTAAAATTTAACGTTGCGACAAACGATTTGCAATGTCGACAAATAATCTGCAAATCCGCCATAAGTTTTGCAAAGACAACAAAAGATTTTCAAAGATGATAAATAATTTGCAAAGCCGACAAATGTGAGTGCAAAGCACTGTAATATTGGAGCCATTCCAGTTGGAGTATAGCCATAATGAGTGATCAAATGTAAATTGACACCAGTTTCGTCGATGAATATCAAGGATTCATCACGTATGTCATTTATCATCCTGCAAAAGTTTTGACGCGTAGTTAGATTGGATTCTTAATTTCTTTCGTTGGGGACTTTTCGTATTCTTTTTCTGGTAAAATTTTTCTTTTTGAGCGTTCGGCAGATAGTGGATGGGC
>JWZT01003159.1:0-15129 GCA_000827895.1 Thelohanellus kitauei | reverse complement strand
AAGATATTCACAAAGATTAATTTACGTTGGCTAAAAAACAATCAGCCGATGCGACTTTTTTTAATTTGCGTATAATCGTCTAATCGTACACGATCGTGTTTTTTCGGGTCATTTTTATATCATTTTCTTAAACATAATTACTTCGACTATGCTGCTTCTCGATAACGACAATAATGAGTTTTTCCAACCGTTTCCGATTATATTGGAAATAAACTTGACTGATATATCAATGTTGAAAAATCTACACCCAGCGAGTAAGATATGTCTAAACTGACCAACAATGAGTGATAAATCACATACAGGACAGGACAGGATAGGTGTTTATAAATCTAAGGGTATACATGCCACAACTCCATTAATAGTTGATTGTTGTAAGATTATCTGGAATCGGATTATCGATGAAATTCTTGTCCAAAATATTTATATGGATACGAATTTGAAGGGACGGCATTATTTTGATCCAGACTTTTAGTTAATATTTCAACCACATTTTATTACACAGCTAAACAATCGATTCCCTGATTTCACATTTATCATCTGCACTTCGACCACTATGCAGAATTTTTTTGCTAATATTCAATCAGAATTTTAACAATAAGGAATTTGAAATAAACAACAACATAGGCTGCCTAGTGATAGGGAGAGGAATTGAATGTGAAATATGACAAACAGGTCTTCAGTGCCTTATCATGAATGGATTTTTTCCAAACACATCAGATTAAAAATCATCTAATCGATCATATATTGGAATATGAACACGACAATGATCATCCATATCAGATTCACATTTAAACTTTCAGATTCAGCCACTTAATGTAAGTTCATAGTTACAGCTTCCATTTGTGACATTAATGCGCGGTCTTAAAAGCCAGAACCATTAGAGTGCTAGGTTTGACAATACATCTATCATCACCGATAATGAATTTTAGGAAAAAATTAATTGGCACTACGCATGAGCGTATTTTTGGGATCGCCCTGTATCGTCAATAGATCGTTTGCGATTCTAAAAAACATCTTCAATCAAAAAATCTTATTGTTGAATATTTATATTGTTAAGAAAACAAACACAATACATCATACAAAATCCATAAAATATATCCCACGACCATATTTGAAGATTGATCTATCAATCAATGAAATATTTTTATTTTAAAGTTCATATACTCTTTATCGACAGTTGCGATTTATGGATTGGAATAATTTAAAAATTGAAGAAACATCACAAAAATAGATGTTGGAAAATTTAGGGTGTATAAAGTGAATAAAATATGATACGTTTATATTCCTTTGATCCTTACACTCTGTATTCAGTTTTACAAAAAAGCCATGCCCTGAACTATAAGTGCATATGTAATATTTAAGAACATACCTTCTAAAATTGACGTCATATATTTTACATCATTTTTTCAAATATGTGGATAAAAATGATATTGTAATTTCGAATAACATATGTCCCCTCCCTCTTTGTATTATAATGAGACTGGAGTAAGTACGGGGTATGCCAAAACCGAAAATGGATACAAGATAAATGGGTTCCGATTTATAATAATGGATTTGTAAGTAGTTGTTTGATACTAGTATCTCCGAGACATCAAGATACGTCTATCTAGAACCTGATTATACGTACCACTTAATAAATATTAAGATTTAATGATATTGATGCAAAAACTGGTATCATCATGTCCTCTAAACCTCGAATAAGTGATTACAGAAAAGTTGAGGATAAAATCTTGTTGATCCAGCCATTGGAAGTTTTAAAGCTATTATATTTAGTCTGAGAATGATTTTAAATTATCAATTTACGATTGCCAGACAAAAATGGCTAGGGCATGCCTTTTCCCGTTACTTTTAAAAATAAAAGTATACTTTTTATTACAACAGGAAGTCAAACTGTTTGATTATGATAAAGATATCTATCATGTCATTTTGGTTCATGAAGACTTGAACACGTGTCTTTGGACCACCACAGAGACACCGTTACATTTTGGAAGGACGGTTTGCACAAATACTCAAATTAAATCAGACATGGAATCGAGCTTTTTTTTGGATAGATCTAGGAATAGTCAAATATTTTTGAATTTCCGCACCCAAACAAACCAACAAAAGACTCTCCGAAGTACCAACAAGGGTCGTACATGGAACGAAATAACCATTCTAAACCCGAATAAATTTAAATATGATGAACCAGTGCATTTCATATTTAGTCGTCATGATCCACGAAACGTGCCTGAGACATTCACGGAGGGGGATATCCAGTACCAAGTTCTTAAAGATGGATTACAACCATTCATCACATATGATAAAGGCAATTCATGGACGGCAGCTCCAAAAACGCGCTCAAATATCATTCTACTTAATTATGGAATGGTCCTGCTATCGATAGACAAGGATACCGATTACATAAACTACAGTTTTGACTATGCCAATACATGGATTCGCCACAAAGTGTTTAATCTTAAACCGAAAGTGCTTTATATTGGAAGATTAACAGAAACTGATCAAAAGGCTTTAATAATCATTAAAATGTCCCTTACGAACCTGATTAAATTTTCCATCATCGATTTCTCCAAATATTTTGGTATTTGAATTACTAACATAGAATTAGATTGTACAGACGAACAATATCAACTATGGGACCTTCCCACTTCAGATGGATTTTGTCATCATGGCACGATAGTTGAAATGACTACTCGAATACCAGACAATCTCTGTGTAGATAAAAAGGACATGCATATAAGTTTCGAATCAATCTGCTCATGCACACCTGATTATTTTGGTTGGTAAGACTGTTCCTAAACTAGCACATATGGATATCAGCCCTTTAGTGATCTATGTGTTCCAGATTCTCTGTTTGGTAACCTTCAACAGACCTTTAAATGCAAATATGAATCATATCATAACATAGAAGATCAGAGGGGGTAATCATAACGAACATTTAGATTCATTAAGATTCAAAAAAACATATGTTTGCCCCATATAGATTATAGGAATAAGAACCAAATTTCGTCTGAGTTTTGTGGAAATTACGGTTTGTGAAATTTATCATCAGATCACACTAATTTCCTGCTATTATATAGTTCTACGCATCTCTACATTTCACGAGTTTTAACATATTCCACGGATGTCATGATCAAAAGACCGATATCAATGGATATCTACTTAAATCCTACAATGGGTAAGCCTTTTGCATTTGATTTCCCTGGTCAGATTATTTACAGTTACAATGATAAACGAATCACAAAATATCCATTTTTTGGCACTTTACAACAATCTATTTATTATTTGAATGATGACGTCATGGCTATGGTTTATGATCCACTCACTCACGTCTTGGTCTACTTGACAAGAAAAAATCGTCTTAAACTTTTGTCGACTATTACAAATTTTCAACAAATATTCTACGAAGAGGTGGTGACATTCAAATATATACCATATCAAAGGTTGAAATATAGCACCAATTTAGATACATATCGTTCGTTACCTATACAAACTATGTCTGTTATAGCGATCTCAGAGAAAAGCCGATATGTTATAGGCCTCATTTTAATGTACTGCAAGCCTATGTAGACCGAGAACAATATACCATGTATCTGCTGACATCATTACACGTTTTAGAAATCGTCACATTTGTAAATAATATTACGGATATTAAGGTGTGTTTTTTCTGACCTAGCTATTAACGAAAATTCCCGACGTAGATGATTTCACAGTTTTTAAAAATAATTTATATTATTTGACTCAAGGCAATCTGATGCATATGAAAATGGGAAACTTATTTGAACGATTTTTGATTGATGCCAACCACCATTTTACTCATCTGGTATTTCATCGAGTATACTTGCAAAGTATTGTTGTGACTAACAGGCAATTTAAATCTCTGCAAAAACCTGAATTGCCAGTTTATGTGCATTCCCGACTCTGTTTCAGTTATAAAATGCGGATGTCCTGGCAACATGATCCAATACAATAATGAATGTATATGCCCTGAGAACAGTCCTAATTGTCTAGGTATAGGTAACCTGATCCAGCTAATTCATGTGCGGGATTTTTTTGTGATAACTCGATTTGCTTACCGGACAATGTAAAATGCAACGGATCAAATGATTGCGGAGATAACAGCGATGAAATTAACTGCAGTCGTATAAGTGTATTGACAAAGATAAATGCACAGAAAATAACCATTTGTGTCTTGGCAGCTGCATGTCTAAAGACATCGTTTGTATGTTCCATATTAATAAAGGCGGCGATGATCATATCATGGATACACCCAAAGACCAGAAATTCAGTTTGACACACATTTCCATGTTTTTTTGTAAGTACGATAAATGAAATAGTATTTTTCTTATTGATAGCTTCATCAATAAGCTATCTCATTTATAAGAAAATCGCCAAACAGAGAAAACTACTCAAATTAAGGCGTATGAGAATATGGATAACTCCCGAAGGCTCAACTGATACAAATGATACAGAGCAAGATAGGATGAATGCCATGCCTTGTACTTAAAATATTGACAATCTATAAAATATAGATTAAATAATTGTAACGTTTAAAACCCTATATCTTAACAAATTTAATATCACGATTACCATAAAAGAGTGGCTAATGATTTAATATTTGAGCAATTAACCAATAAGTTTTTTGTCGAGAAAAAAGCAAAAAAAATCGAATTCCTATGAAAACGTTGTACAGAGTGCTCAGAATCAATATGAATTATCTTGGCGATCATGTGGCAACTCCGAATAATCCTTTTCAAATTTATTTTCAAATACGTGTATATATTATATAGCTCGACTCATATATATGTAGATATTTATTCACGGCGCATACATTAACATTTTAATTCGGATTCTTCAATTTTTAACCGACATTTGTCATTCAAAATTTGCCATTTATTTTAAAAATAAAATCATGTTTGAATAATTCTAGTTATTATTTTTGATCATATCATATTAAATGATTCATAAAATGATTCATAAGACAGTATAGCTGTCCATCGATGAATGAATCGAGAATATTTTAAAAAACTTAAAAAATTTTTGTATTAAAATAAATCGGAAAATTTGGTTGAGATACGGATTAAAACGATTCAGACGTATATAATTGTATCAACAATTTTTTGAAATTAAATAAAAGGATAAATTTACGTATGAGTATTATGAACACTTCAGTCAAACGAATTCAACCAGTATACAATAGTTATTATACGGATGACTTGATTTGTATATACGAGAAGATATCACTTAGTACGCTGAAATAATAAAAGATAAATACATATCATTAAATCTTGACAGAAATAGAGAACATTATGAATCTTTAAATAAATGTCAAATCAGTCATCAACTTCAATCCGCAGAATCTAACAATTTATGTTAATGGAGATAAGAATATTCTTAAGTGAACGAAATTTTAATTCTCTACATTTCACCAATTCTATTCTCATAATACATTTATTGATTTATAAAGAAAAATATGGCCGAATAGAAATCGATTCTATATCGAATAGAAAATATTTAATTTGAGAAATATTGACAAAATTTTTGAATAAATATATAGAAGATGTATAGAATTGAACGTATGTGTTAGTCATATTATTTGACATTTTTTATGGATTAAAGTTGAAATTATTGCTAGACATCATACAAATGAGAAAAAATAGAGATATTTGAGATTCAATGGTGATAAAATTATTAGATTTGATGTGTAGAATCATAACGATTTTTGAACAAGAAGTAATGGACATTACATTTATTTCGTGGACTGATTCTCATCAAATTTATTAGATATTTGTAACGTGATAATGATACATTTGATCAACGTTTAAATCAAAACCAACGCGGTCATTGATTTAAATACAAATACAATTCGAGATTTGAATAAAATTACTCTCTCATTGTCGATGATGAACACTAAGAGGCCAGTCATAAGATAAAATTTTATTAGATTTACATATAAAAATATATAGCTGACAAAACTTTCTGCTTATATACTCAGCCATTTGTGCTAAATTGGCAAATTTCGACGACAGCACATGCGTCGTTATATATGGCGAAAATTACTATTTAGAAAGATAGACATTTAAATTGATAAAATCAAGACATATCCAACTATATTAACGATAACAATTATTTATTTATATCATAACAGTAATAAAATCTATTCAAAATGTTGAATTTTTCAGTAAGTTCCATCATGACCTGCATCCCAATAATGAATGATGAAATTCGGAAAAGACTATTTATCTCTGATCCATCTTACTGACCTGAATGGCTGATAGTATTTAAAATATTAATAGATGTAAATGTCTAAACAGAATCAAGAAATATGACGTTTAAACGCCAATTAAATTTCGGGAAGTTGTATCAATTTTATGAGACGATTGTAGATCCTTAATACAAACACGACAATTTTTTTTAAAGATTAAGACATATGATATCACTACACGACGAGATGTGTCTAAAGTATCACGACATGAATTAATCAACCCTGCTTTTAACATTCAATTTTCTTAAATGGGCTCAAAACAAGTTTGTTTTATATTCAAAATAAATTTGTTAAATGATGTGTAATTTAATTCAAGTAATATACTATGAATGTCTTTTAATCAAAATTGAATCTTACAGTGTAGGGTTTAATGAAATCAAAAATTTTTGAAATGAATACAACTGAAATATATGATGGACTATCGCGGGAAATAACTATGGAACGGCCACATCCGTAAAAGTCTGGTTATGGTTTAGATAATGATTATAAACAATTTAAGAAATCCTGAATCCATGATTGACAATCAAATTAAACAATACGGGTCCTTACAGTCTAAATCTATGGAGTGAAAGCCAGAAATATTTATTAAAATATTATTCGAGATAATTCATATAAGTGATAAAATATGAGAGATACAATCACCAATATTTAGTTTTTTTTTTTAAATATCCTTAATGCCAAGCAACAATGAAGACAACGAGCCATCAAACTCAAGGCCAAATGGATTACTTTCTATATTTCAAAAGTTTAGATGTTCGCGCCAAAAATGAATATTTTTTGCTAACCCTACATGTAGAAAGATCTGCAGACATAAATTTGCATATTGAATAAGTGTCAAAACATTACAAGCGAGGAAAAAATGAAATGAGAGATTTGAGATATTTATATATTTTAAACGAATGTATATCGAGGCATATTCATATTAAAAATAGGACGATGGTTTCTACGAGCATTTTAAACAAATGGGATTAATTGACAAAGGAGCACACATAATCGTCGGCATATATCGTGAAGCGGCAAACTGAAACTAATTTATCATTTTAGCGAGTGGCTAGAATTAGGTCGAATGAACAATAATATCAACCTACCATAAAAAAACTAAAATTAAAATCTTAATGGGTCGGAGATAAAGTGTCAAAATATCCTTTAACATTTTTTTTTATTATTTAAAAAATGCAATAAAAACTTTAGGGCTTGAGGCTCATTATCAACTAGATGGGACAATATAATACTTAAGCTAGAGCATACAGTAAATTATTTACCCCCACAGCCCACGATAACCAGAATCAACATTATCTCCTTTCAAATTCTCACACTTTTACCATCGTTTGAATGATGATAATATGATTGGTATGTCTCATCAAATTGTGAAATATAAATATGTCAAATATAATAATAAAATGGGCAAGACTTATGACAGTGATTATTAGAAGTTGCTATAAATATCTATAGTGATGTACGTAACACAATCGTATTCATTCGGCATAAAAAAGTTTGTATTTATAAAATTTAGCCATAGTGTTGTCGGAATTTTCAATCATCAGAGTTAACAGGTCAACAAGGATGACTTTTATTAGGATTCGCTCTTTAATAAAGCTACATTATCCCATTTAATCCTAACAGAGGTTATTTATGAAAATGGAAGTAAACTACTAGCTAATTGTTGGTCACAATGACTAAAGAATCTGTCATTCTAGAAAAATGGCACAACTTGTGCAATTTTCTCAAGAAATGTTGTCAAACATATCAACATATATGGAATATCTACAACCAAAGAATGAAGGATCAATGATCCACAAAATTCAAACTTAAACACGGGATCCTATAGACCCTTAACCAGGTAGATCGTCGGGACTGGCATCTTAGGATTTCCGTTGATCTAAAAATATAATTGCACTTACAGATGATTTGAGGTTCAATCTTTGTGGACCTATAAGTGATCTTGAGTCGTCAGTAGTAAGAGAGAGCCAATATTAAGCGCTGTGCGAGAGGATGGGCGGGTGTGAAGTGCTTTCTTTCATTAGACACATGAGGGATATCTCTGACAACTCTCCCTTAACAACTTCGAACTTATGAATCGCCTAATTACGTCAAGAATGTACTTTACACGGAAATTGGCACGGATTTTGCCTATTTCATTTAGATAAATTGTAGGATCTAATGATGCTACAAAATATTATGATGCTCGTATATGATCGGTGGCCATGCGCTAGCGGCACTTACGAAGATTTAGGGCGTAGTTATACAAAAATTTCTACTTCAAGGATCGTTAGAAAAGTTCTCTTTCTTTGCTGCTGATGAAGATCGATATTAAATATAGGTGGGAATGTTATAATGCTCCAGATAATGTAAATAATTCATTCAATCCTCTGTTTGAGTTTGCGTTTTGGACTAGTCCAAGATATGGAGATACCTCTCACTCGTTGTTTTATAGACAAAAGTGGTTTTTGACGAGATGGAGGGTAGTAAGATTAACAGAAACTGATCAAAAGGCTTATATTCCACAAAGTGTATCATGCATACGTATGAACATTTACAATCATTATTTCTTTAAAATACTTGAGCTCTTCTCCGATTATCAAAAATGGAATAAACAAAACCTAGATATGCTCAATAAAAGCTTTTAAATTCATGTAGATGCTGAAATAGGGAAATATGATAATGTCAATAAGAAATGTTCTCAAAATTAAACCTACGCCTTAAAAATCTAGAGAATGAGAGTAAAGTTATGTTTTTTGATAACATTTATGATTTTGGATGTAAAGAAATCACAAAATCAATATGATTCATCCAGTATACATGTTTTTGAATACATCTAATATTTTTATCGAGTTTATTACTAAGAAACCTGTGAAACGAATCATTCAATTCGGTGAGCTATGATGTGAAATATGAAAATTGAGATGACGAATCCATTAGAAATTTCAACAATCAATATGGATATGGCCTGACTTCAAAGGATCAGTAATATTGTTTTGTTGTAAAAACCGTAGAGCTTTAGTAGACACGCCACTCTCAATTATCAGTGTTGTTAAATTCTCGCCAGTTTAACTTATTCAAAATATCGACTCATTCTCTTTTTCCGGAAAACATAATTCAAGCTTGATCTTTTTTTAGAGAACGATATAAAAAGCTTACTCTACATGATTGATGAGATAAAAATGTACATTATGAGTAAAAATATCTTTGACTGACGGAAAATGTTAGGCGGTTTTTCACCAATGAGTAAACATTTAAATAGAATTATTGATAATTCCGTTAAAGAGGTAAATATATTATCGTTATGAATGGAATAAAATTTACAAAATTTCTCGTGGTTAAGCAAGGATTAGCATTTAATATCTAGAAATATTTTTATCAACCTTAAAATCGAGTATTCAAAGTTTGAATCATGGTTTTATAATTAGTTATATCTTTGGTGACCTCATAATAGTTTTTTCGTGAATTTATTCGAATAAAAACTTAAATGAACGACAGAAAAGAGGTGTGGTGAAAAAATCTACATAAATCCATGAATCGAAAACTTAATATCTTACAAGTGAAATGGGAATAGGTCATAATATCTGGATATAACACTATTGTGTTGATAAGGTTAATATTTGCTTTTATATAACATAATCATGCACAGCGTTCGAGATTTTTCCATTGATGAATGTTAGAGTACTATTAATAAACTGAAATAAATATTCAAGTAATATGGCAAAGAAATGTAATTTACAACTCGAAAAAAAATCAATATTTAAATTTATTCGGATTAGGTTTTGTTATTTTAAAAACAGATGTTATTGACCACTCATTAAGTGCGTTTTTATTCGATAAATGGGAATGATTTCGACGGTTTCTGAACATTCCAATATTTGGTGATGTTGTTTTTGGACAATTTATAGATAATCTATTGGATAAAAATTAGCAATTTTATCCTATTGTCTCATGGCTGATCAGATTTTAAAAACTTTTTGATAGGGGAAAAGGGATATTTTATGTTAAAAATGATTCTGGTTAACAAAGTAGTATAAGCAGATCAATAATTATGATACGATATATGGGATTAATAGACAATCTATGCTAAAGAGTATAGATTATAAGTTGTTCATTTGTAACGGCCATTTCAGATAGACCAGTAGATATCTAATTGCCCACAACTATAAATGTACAATTTCTTTTCAGTGTTTTTTTATCGTTATAATTGTAAATTAAAATATAATTTTGGGGTATTTAACTATTTTCTTTGAATATCTCATTTAAATACGATTTAAAAGAGAGTTAAAAAAACCCAAATGCATACGAAATACATGATAACTGACAAATATATGGGATAGTAATGTGCGCAAGAACAGAATCATCTGACCCTAAGGATTTATCTTACTAATGGAATCTGACAAAAGAAATGAGTTTGTGTTATTTGTATTTTTCTAATTGATACAGATCAGGTAAACAGCGTACATCTGCTTTTGGTGGATCAGGGAATATGCATCTATAAAGAGATCATGATTTAGATTTAAGCTGATTTCATGATTTTCTCTCATGTGAAAAAGCATAATGAATAAAATATAATTTTTTAATTCCTAAATAATGATAATTTCTACCTTCATTTTCGAAACTCTCATGTTTAACAATTAATCGATTATGAGTGTTAAAACCTATAAAGATTGTGCCTTCGCTGTTTAATAAATATATTTATAAATATAATAACTCGAAATACGGTCGCAGACATCAACAGACGATGAATATGTGTAATGTCGAGACGTGGAATATCCGCATCTAACGATTCCATGATCGATTCAAGAATCGTAGATCAGATTCCAATTTAACTAATTGAATGAATATAAAGAATATTTTTCATTAAATCGCTATAAATTTAAAAATGGTCTGATTTAGAACAAATCAAATGTTTGGATATTTAACCACTATTTTATCAGATGAATAATTTTAAAGTAATTATTTGATAATCTGTGGACACAAATACTTATTCTTTTGCAAAATTATTAAACCATGAATACCCTAGCGGCTTTCGTATGGTTATATTAACAATATATAACCGACAATATGGTATACAGAATCCTTTTTTGGGATATTGTTATAATAAATCCAGAGGTATTCTATTTTATCGCCCAATTCAAAATTCCATTACACAATCATTTTATTATTAAGTATTGTTAAATAAATAAATAATAGATGAAGTGTTATCTGCATTCAAACTTTAAAAAATTGCCTATGGTACATTGTTAGTTGCTTTTATTTAAGAAGGGGTGGTAGACGATAAAAATGTAAGATCGACATTGAAAATTCTCAATGTTGAAGGCTTCAACTTAATTAAGATAATATATTATGTTCAATTAAGTATTTTGTCCTTATCTCAAACGCCTATTTAATTGTTGTAGAGCCTGACTGAGGAATAATCATCGGAAATATCGACACGAATTGTATATAAATTTAGTTAGTAAAGTAACATAGTTTTGACTTTCCGATTGAAAAACTTTGTAATGTATAAAATCTTTAATTTTAACGTTTAATTAGCAATATTTTCAATATTGGAGAATTATTTATGAATATAGGCTGATTAATTATGAATTTACCTGTAAATACGATTGTGTTATATTGTATCACACATTTAATAAACAGTGTGAAATTTTTTACGATGAAATTATTCATTCATAAAATAACTAATATTTATTACTTGGTTTGTCAAAAGAGCTCTCATTTAAAAAAATTATTCTTCTCGTATTCATTGGTGGTCGATCATGATATATGCATCTGTTTCTTATTATTTGAGTGTGTATTTTCGTGAATTTTAGCATAGAATAGATAGTCAACAGTCAATCGAAGCTCGTTTACTAAGTTATTCTTTTACGTTGAGATTTTAATAGAAAATTTTACGTTTAGTTGTATCCACCTTCTAGTGTGTTGTGTGTTGATAAATTTTTAAAGTTTTCACGAGAATCAAGAATGACAGTCAAATGTTTGGCATATATTGAAAAGACGATAGTAATTTGAATCTGAGATTTTGAATGTTGATCTACCACATTTCAAAAAGATTGGTGCATCTAACGAATATTTACCAAATTCGTCAATTTATGGTACTTGTGATTTTAGTTACCTTTTTTTAGTTGAGGTGTTAAATATAAATTAATAGATGAATAAGATCACTGTGATATAAGGTATATGGTTCACCCAAAACAATCTTATATGAGTTATGAAGATATGACTTAGCATTTTTAATAGGGCACGGTCGATAAAATATACCCAAAACTATTTGGAAAGTACTTTTATGACAATATACAAGTTATTGCTATCAAAACTTAATCTGTTTGTCATTTTTAATTTTAAGTTTGTAAAATTCTTTGTATAAATTATGTGGAATTTATATCAATGCGCGATATGAAAAGCTGATGGCTTTAAGCCAAATAATGGCCATCATATCGGTAAATCAACACTAGATGTGTATATTATATGTAGTACTAAAGCATTTATCAGTTTTAAGCTTAGATTTTAAACAAAAGAATTAACACTGAGAATACATATATACTAATGATCAGAAAGTCGAGTGAAGGATTTGATAGAATGTGCTTTTATAGGTTATTTATATTTTCTTGATAGACGTTTTTATTAAATATTTTCGGTGTAAAATTAATAGATGGATATAGAAATTTTAATATATTGGTGAGTAAGAACGTAAGGCATACAGTGAATGTTTTCAGATTAACATGTCATTTAATAGATACCATTTATGCTACCCTTTTCCCCAACAGCCAAATTGTTTTTATTTTTCACAATTAAGACGAATCTTTTGATCACATATCGATATTAATTTATTTGAAAAATATACGTCAAGTAATTTAATTTTGACGGGCTGCAAAAAATGTAAAATAATTAAGTTATGCTAAATGTGTATCATTTAATAGATGTGTGATAAATGAACAGAATTCTTAAACCCTTTTGTTTTAATAATTATTGTAGCATAACTATATCATAAAAGTTCGCTAATTTTCGTTTCCGATTCATCTCAAGAATAACAAGGTATACGTTTTATAATGATTTAATAGTTGCAGACCACTAACTTATACGCAAAAGGATACATGTCAAAATTTTGTAATTCCTGATTGTCAGAGATTTTTAAAAATTTTAAGTGAATGATACGGTGAATATAATTCGCAGATTCATAAATGGAAATAACTTGAATCCTACCTCGGAACCGAACAATACCGATTGTTGTCGATTGCGTCAATTTTTTTATATGTTGATAGATTTCCTGTTAAAATCTAATTTATAAATTTATGGTAATAGTACTTTTTTGGACATATTTCTTATCTAAATATCGTATCACACATTTTAATCCTTTTATATGATCCCATTACCTCACTTGTCAACAACCACTTACGAATTATCCGCCCAAGTTTACGTAACCAGTGTATGTTTTTTAATTACAATTATGAGAAATAACCTTTAGTTCGAAGGAGACCTTTTAAGATCATACTTGTACTTAAATAATAACGAATTCTGTCATAAGCATAATAAATATTGATATTGTAATCAGTGAATCATATGAAAGATTGAGTACCAGTGGCAATCAAAATCTGCTGATTTCTAATATTATGGAGATTATGCAGATAAAGGAACCACTAGGTTTGACTCCCCATGTAGTATATACCAATATCATATGTTATTGAACAGAAAACAAATATAGGAAAAATTATATTGTTGATCCGGTTAATAAATGACGTTTAAGGCGATAATATTGGCCTCAAAAACTTTCACGCATGTCGAAAAATAGGAATAGATATACAATCTATTGGATCGAAGGAATAATATAAAATTCAGAGTTGACAAAATCGAGCGATGATCTTTTTATCACGTATCTTATCCATAAACAAATAAACCGTATGACATCTTAATCCGAAATGTAGCCTCAAAAGCTAAGGGTGGATCCCAAATTTTTTAATGTTTAAAAACCTAATGAATAGAAAAACGCATCGAAAATATATCATGGATTTAATATAATTGTCACTAATTTCTTGAATATCAACAGAAGAATACTCAAGAAATGTGATAAAGTTGATCGGCCATGCTCGAATCCTATCGGATATTTGTTGAAGTAGTTAATGTAATGCATAAAACTTTTCGAAATAACTCAAATATATTGATGTTAGTATTAAATTCGTGTGAACTTTTATTATGTGAAAAAAGGCATTCAAACATCAAGTGCCCGCCCCTAAAACACATGTACGAATATTAATTGTCACCAGATATGATTTTTCATAAAATGTTCCTAAACCACAATAAATTGAAACATTTTTGAGTAATTGTTGCCTAAAACTTATTCCCAAAGCCATGCGCTAAATTTTATTGGCCGACACGATTTTCTTTAAAAAGCTATTAATCAACGAAGAATGGAATTAAATTTGAAAAATTTTGGACTTCGATTAATACTAAACACCCTTTTCGATTAGTATGTGTGATTTTCGGTTCATATTATTCACCAGACGATCCATATAAGCAAATATTCCATAAAATATTCGCACGCGTGCTTTCAGAGAATGGGTGAGGCTTGCTACTTGAAAACCGATAAATATATCAATAATTAAAATGTCAGCAATGAATTTTTTTAGGATTAAAACTTCATCGTAGTTTAAATTATTTTTTAACGATATTGTATCACGTTTGGCTCTAATCATATGGCTACATACCAAGTGACAATTTTGAAATCATTTCTTCCAGAGATCGTATTGTAGATGAATGAAGTACTGAAATGATCGTACATTTATCAATCTGTCATATATAACCTAGACCAATCAATTAATTCTCGGACCATGCATTGGATAAAAATGAATTAGACAGACTAGAAACATAATCACTTTATAGAAATGATT
>JWZT01003149.1:96640-118292 GCA_000827895.1 Thelohanellus kitauei | reverse complement strand
CAACCTTTTATTTTTTAGAATAGATAAAACAATGGTCGTGTAATTTGTTTGAACTGAGAGAAAGACGGTTAAAAAAGAAATTATCCGAATATCCATTTCTGATTTTGTGGTTAAATGTTTTTGATTTGCTATATAAAGTTGAGCGTTTGGATAAACAACTATCTAAGATATATTTATAAACTATTTGAATAGTTTAATTAACATCATTCAAATTGCCGTTCAGATTGGTCGATACCTTGAATATCTGTTATAAATATTGTTATATTTTCCAAAATATTCTTCTGCATAACTGCGATCATCGCCCGCAATCCAAAATTTTATACATGACTGAATCCCGTCAGATTCGGTTCGTCTCGACTCTTCCATACATATATAATCCTGAGGTGTAGATATGTTTTTCATCCTCTCAATATCAGCGTTGACTGCCAAATAACAATGGAACTTGATCAGATCTGTGTTCTCAATCACCTTCAAATTAGCTGATTAGTTTTATAATTTTCTTGGACTTTCAAATGTAGCTTCAACAACTTTTTCAACTAGATTTGTACGAGAATCTTGATGATAAGTTCTGTACACACGAACTGGATTTGATGACGATTGTTTTCTAAAAAAAAGAATCTCATAGCTTCTCGATCGCGCTAAATACGATTATAAAAAACAACACGAATCAGATTGAAAATAATAAAAAATTATAATAAATCTCATAGATTACACTGATACCTTAATATTCATATTTATGATGTATCGAGTATCACATAATTGTTTATAAAAAAATTCGAAAATTGAACTCTTTAACAAATCAAACATCGTTTAAAATATTGACAATCCAACACCGTCAATAGTTTTCAGTTCCACTCATACTTTTACTCTAAATATTTCTCTGAAATTTTATTGAACCAATCTGAACTAAATGAATAGGATTTGAGTGTATGAACGACGTTGGAATGCAAAAATAACCATTTATCCCCAAAAAGCTTTTGTAAAATCTATATTATGACGTCATTTGATTTATCCATTTTATGAAATAATGAAAAATGATATGAATAGATTACATATTTTACAAAAAATATTTGTCATCCTCTATCTTGGCATCGTTGACAAAATAATTTATAAAATTTGCTGTATGAACATAGGAATTTGTAATGATCGCATTCAATAAATTATTCATCACACGAGAATTAATTAAACAAACATATCAATCCTCTTAATAAGTCTTTCCAAAAAATAGAAACCATATTTATTAAATATTTCATAGAATTAATAGTGAATGTGATAGCCATTGTATTAACGAAATTCGATATGATGCCCATTTTTGCGCTAATAAAAAAAACAGATTTTCGAAAAAGATCAACGATTCTAAATTTTAGTGTTTATTCTGAATAAGATAAAAAACCAGTTTTTTAGCGTATTTGTTTCATTAGAATGTATGTAAGAAATTCCTGTTATTGGCCAAAAGCTAGTAAATTTCAAGCAAAATAGGCCGTTAGATGTATTATCTAATTTTTTTTGAAAATTTGTTCAGATATTGAATTTTATTTTTTTCCATTCGATTACTGTACTCTCACTAAAAATATATATTATTTGAAATGTGAAAGTAATCATGCTGTTGGATAAACGTGATAAAATCTCATCGATTTAATTGTGACATGTTGATAATACAAGATTGAACTCAAATCTTTCACAGATTATTATTCTGTGATAGTCTAGAAAGCTAAAACTAAAATATGATTTCAATGTGTATAATAAGTGGCGGAAAACAAGAGACAAAAATTTTTGAAACAGGATAGTATATTAAGTTCTTTTATATCTATCTTAATAGAATCTCATTCATAATATATTAATTAATTTCATATAATATAACTAGAAATTATGATACTAAATACACCATTTTTCATCGCGAATGCCCTATTATTGCACTTTAATGGTTGAAGATCTGCACATGATTAAAATATTTACTGCCGTATATCATTCATCATCCAAAAAGGGGGATGATTTTATTAATGGTCGATTATTTAAAAAATAACATTATTAAAAAATTAATTAAAATGTTCCCGTTACAACTCTCTTGTGGCAGAGCGCGTTGATTTATGAATTCAACCCTCGCAGTCGTTCCGTGAGATCTGATGGATGTTTTCGATATTTTGACCACCGGAGTGTTCCAATAAAACAGTTTTTCTAGATTTGATAATGTTCTTCCATTTTGAAGAGAAGAGTCAACTCAGATTTACGGAACGACTGCGAGGGTCGGATTCGCCAATCAACGCGTTCTGCTCAAAAAGTGTTGCAACGGGATAATTTAAATTGATTTTCAAATAATTTTATTTTTAAAATAATCAGTGTTTGAAATGAAATCATCGATCTTTATGGATGAGAAATGATCAAAGGCAGTAAAATATTTAAACATTCTCAAAACTTTGGCCGTTTAAATGAAATAATAGGCCATTCTGAATGAAAAATTTTGCGTCATGCGAGAATATCATCAATTCGGAATGAATCATTTCGTGTCGTAAGCAAAAATCGGCTATTAGGAATGAAATAATATGCCATTCAGAACGAAAAATGATGTATATAGCTGTAGTTGTTGAATATTCTTCAATTTAACTTAGATTATACCATTCAAATATTGTAGAAATTCAATGATCGCAAAATATTTGTCACATTGCGTTGTATATTTGAAAATTTTACGTTTATTTAACTAAAATTAAAAAAAGAATAAAAAAATTTTTAAATGGATGTTGTCCTCTGATTAATATATAAAATGAACTTTAATAGATTTACCACAAAATTATTGGTCATGCGTGTATGCAGAACATAATTAACAGTTTCAATATAAAATAAAAACAGTAAACTAAATTTGTTGATCCAAAGAGCAGTCATCAATTTATCCAAGAATATGTCCATTTAGAATAAATATTTAACGGTTAGGTGATGTAGGATCTTAGGAAATAAACCATTAATATTGTTGTCATTAAAGTATTTGTGACTAGGTCTTATAACAGAAATAATAATTATTTAAAGCCAAAAAATATTTGGATATTTTTCGATGTGAATATTCGTAGATTTATACATAAATGTATTTATAATATTGTGTAATCAATTATTATCGCTTACCAGTCTGCACGGATTTTCCTAATGCGATGACATGGCTGTTCCAAGGACCAAAACCAGGGAGATTTGAAATGAGAGTACTTGGATAAACAACATTGAACAACTCAGAAACATATCTGTAACATGTCTAAACCGACCCTTTATGTATTCGTAGTTTCCATTGTGAGATGTCTGGTGGATATTTTCTATTCGACATGTCTGAAGATCATGATAGTAACCTCCAACAGTCACTTGAATAAATAGAGGTAACAAGTGAGATGTCTGCCTGATAATATCTAGACAATGACTTATTTTAACGATTATCAAAATATCCTAAACTTCTTTGGATGAAATATTGACTTGAATTGATGTTTTTCTCAAATTTAATAAATTTTGAAAATGTATCATTCCATAAAACAACTGGACCAATAAACTACTTTTGAACGTCAAATCATTTCAAAATCAGCATATTTAATTTTTTTTAGATAAAATAAATTTCCTTCAAATTATCTTTTCAAAAAAGGCAGTTATGGTCAGTTTATCGACCTGTATGATATTATCCTCACGATAATCTTACTCAAACGTTCATTTTTGCTATTTAACATAATTAGCACATGAACTATGTTGTGTTGGGAGTATGTATAGCTAAACCTGACAATTTAAGAAATTTTTACTCTTAATCTTTGGATAATTTAACGGAAACAGATAATAACTAAACAGCGAATTATTTCTGTTTCCAATAGGTCTCATATAATACATAAGTTTATTACAACTAAACTGGCAAATATTCAATCAATAATTTTGTTAAAACCTGCAAAGTAAAAGTAAATTAACGACTTATCACTTATATGATTATATCTATTCTAAAGAATATTGACGTAAAGCCAAAACATGCATTATTCTCTCAAACCAATCTTTTTAATACTAATATATATCGTGCTTTTAAATTTTAATGTTGCTTTATTAAATATGAATAAGGTAAATTAGACATACAATTATTCGCTCTACCATTAATCTATTCGTCGCAAATGTTTGAACCAATGAATGTATAAAGGTTGATGTTTTGTGTGGTATTTACCATTTGAGACCATAAAAAGTATGGTTTTTCGAACTACTAAACAATTTTAAAACGAAAAAAAAAATTCTGCGAATCGAAATTTCGTTCATGCGCATAATTGTACTGTTATATTAGCCAGCGATCGTATCTCCAAACTCTTTGTAATTATATCAAGTTCAGCCAAGGTACCAAATATTAAGTTTAAGTTTTTGCAAAATATAAAATGAGGCTGTAAAAGCCAATAAACAACAGGTTATTTTAACCATATATAAAGTAGAAATTGATAATTATAATCTTTGGCGTATATTAAATATCAAGCGTATATCAATTTTTGTTCAATACGGTAATTTATTGTAAAAATAACTTATTAAAATTGTGTCATCTTTTATGATTCATTGAACAGCGTTACAGGATTACTAGTTCAGACTCGCTTTTAATTTCTTCAAACTGATACCACTTATAGATATATTTTAGGGTCATCTTTTTCGGAATTTGGATCATGGCAAATATATTTAATAAACCGCTTACCTTATGCTTACTCTGAAAGCGACATGGTTGATATGACGGTGGATTTATTCCACAATTCATTTATCTATGTAAATCCATTCCGTTTGTATAAATAATCGTACGTATAATTTCATGAATGTTAATAGTGACTCTTACTTAATTTGACAAGTTCAAACTTTATAAAACCGCTGATATGAGTAAACTGCGATCATTCCATCCTCAATGATACTGGAGAAAGAATTGTAAAAAAAACTGTAACTAAATTATTTTATTAATTGAGTCATCAACCTGAAATTACTTGATTTTAACACGTTAGAAATCTATTGATTTTTTATCTAAAACTTTATGAAAAATTATATCTCACACAATAAATTCAAAGAAATCAGATATACTTCAATTAAGCAATGCATATTTTTTATACTTATCCCTTATATCTACATGCTGAAACTCTGATATCTTGACCTCAAATATCTTATAAACAAAATTAAAAAATTATCTATAAGTTAAGGTTTGTATCTTATATTTAAGGGCCAATTTTCTCTTGTATCCATTTATCTTGTGTAATTGAATCCTGATATTTCTCAAAAAAATATTTTTAAACATCGCTACTAATATCATCCGCGCCTATTCAACGGATAACACAATTGAAACTTCTATCAATATATTAATCCTTAATATTTGAAGTGGCAAGTTTCTATGTTAATATTAACCTGATATTAAGGCACAATCTCGATGATGTTATCTTATGGAAGACTATAGTATCTATTTATTGGTCACATAAATTCGTTTCAACTGATTGAAATATATTCTAATTTAAGGTTGACTTTATACCTGCTGTTTGTAGAGGTCTCACATTAGAAAAAAATGCATCATTTGATTTAATAATATATTTCATGAGATATATATTAAGATTTCTCAAGTTTAAAGCTCATAATAATGGTTGATAACTATTTAACAACATCGTTTTAATAAAGTATTACCTGTATTTGAAGGTTGCGTCTAGTCACTGTTCATCCATTCTGGTTGATCTTGACAGTGAATAACGAATTCTAGTTATTATTATTATTTTTTTAAATTAAATATAGATGTTTATAGAGCAAATAAGAAAATTTTTATCAGATAGAAAGTATTAATATATATTTTAGACAAGTTTGATAACATGCAGAGTGGTCTTTTTTAAAATTCCGTAAAATTTTTTTATTATGTAAAATATGACCGAACTGATGAAAAACACTTCGAAAATTGTCACTAAACGTCCTCATAAAATACATTCGTTTGGAAAATAATGTGATCGGTAGATTTGTTGAAATATTTAAAACATCTTGGTGTGGTTTTAATTAAAAACAATAAATTATCTTTTATTTGTTTTAATACATATAAAAAGGCATATAAAGAGCATGTTAAAATGTTATCCCCATACGCTTATAAAAATTCATATATTTGATTATCTCCGTGTTGGTTTAGATGCTTTTTATAACGTGAGTGTCATAAGTAGACTGCAAAAGGGTTATATGAGATCATTACTTACTTTGTTTATTCGTGCGCATGTTTGAACATATAAACATTGATCGGTGTTTTACCATTGTATTTCTATATAACAAATACAAGGTTAGAACCTTTTGTTTGTTAAGTAATTTTAGGATTCTAAAATTGATAGCACGACTATAGACTCTTAAATATTAACTAAATAATAAGATTTATAATGACAAAATGATATCTAAAAATATAACCAGAATTTTAGACTAATTTAAGAAGAATTTGGATTAGTCATAACATGACCTAAAATAAAATTCCGTGTTGCATATGAAAATATAATAAAACAAAAAATGGACTCCTCACGTTAAATTATTCCTCCTTTTAGAATATATTAAAATCCCCGAATATGTAGCTACATCTGCTGGACCTATACTTCATCAATATCAAGATTTTATACTTATATGAAATTTAAGATGAAATCACTAATATTAATCAACCTTTCAAAATGAAATACTTTCGAATAAACATTTATGTGATTAGTAACTGACTTTTGATGTTTTCAAGACCCTTATTACTCAATGTATAAAAAGTCATCATCCAAAATTTTATAAATTTATTAGAAGATCATTCATAATACATCTTAACATCATCTCAATGATTCTATAGTTAAAATACATAAAAATTATCAACATATCTTAAATGTCTTAATCATCGCTACTCGAAAAATTGAAGCAACAATTGCTGGTTGTTAAAAATGACGGTAAATAATTTGAAAATTATTGGGTTATATCACGTAAAAAATCAAGAAATTTATGCTTTATCGTTGTGACCGTTATTCCGTTACATTTATTATCGTGTATTATTTCTATTTTAGTTAATTGACTACTGAAACTCTACCAATCTCCACCAAAACACAGAGTATTGATAAGGGTAGTTCCATTTTCATCCCATAGTTATAGGTTCACTACTTAAATAATCGATCAGTCTCAAAATACATACAGTCATTCATTTCATGTACTTCCAAAATTTGATTATAAAAATTAATATCCATGAAGTATAAAGTAAAACCTATACAGAAATTAGCTTTTTAATAATGATATATGTAACATTTACACAAGACTGCTGATTGCCTAGACGTTAATTCATGAGATCATTAAACCTGATTCTAAACCATTGTATGAAATATAATTAAATACACTTTTCCTACTATTACATTTTCCAAAATCTTCCACAACAAATGAGATAGTTTGGGACTGTTTTTTTTCTATGAATCTCATGTATAAAGGCGACAATATGTACATACAGACCATAAACGCGTAATGCAATATTCATAGTCGAATTCTTTGAATCAAAGAGTAGTTTAGAACAATTTATGATAATATATTTTACCTCTTTATGTAACATATTTTGTATTTATGGCCATCGATTGATAAGTCGTAAATAAATTTAGGTAATTTAATGAAATAAATTTATAAAACGAGCATCAAAAATAGGAGTAGTATATTTTATAGTTTTGGAAGATAATATTTATTATCTATTAGTCTAGGTTATGCAATCTATAAACCACTCTGCGTTTTACCACCGACAATTTACTGCAATATAAAAGATTTTTGCAGAGATGTTCACAATGTAAAACATCAAGAAATTATCATGTTATTTTGAATACACTGAATTCGGTATAGCATATATAATTACATATTTAACAAAAGCTTTTTACAATTGTTCGAAGTTATACTTACGATCCTATCAAAAAATTTCGAAAACCATTTCTCCATTTCACGATTGTTGAAAACGTTTCAAAAATGAGTCCGAATGTAGAAACGGTGTAATAAATAGAAATAATTCTGAAAATTACTGTTCATATTGAAAATATTTACTATTTACCATATTTACCTATATTTCATTTGATATTTACTCAAAATATGACAAAAAGACCCCCCTAATAATGAATCAAATTTGATTTTGAATATCTATGTAACATATTAAATCATACATCATTTAATTAATCAAATACCTCAAATTATATTATCATAATTTTGGGACGGTTATATATTTACTGTAGGCCTCTTATAATGGTATTACATTCAGTTACTATTACGATTTAAAAAATGGTATTTATTACATTCTCAATCATTGAGTTTTATTAACTCGTAATCCTCACGTTATTTATCATATTTAATTCTTTAAAACAGTCGACTGGATCCGAATCAGGTCATTCATTTTCCATAATGATAATCATAAAAATCTGCGATTGAAAATGATAAAATCTTAAAAGTTTCTGACATTTATTAAATATATCAATCGGATCTGATGAATTAGTTTCAATATTAAACACCATTCAAAGCTCCTTTAAATTTTATCATTTTTTGATCCATATTAGGATTTATAAAATTTAAATAACTTTTGTAAAATCGAAATTTGTTTGTTGGTCAATCAGATGATAAAATACTAGAATTTAAAAAATAATTCGAGTGAGTGACATAAACTATGGATGATGTCGAAAATCAATATATTACTAGTCTTTATTGTTATCTGTTTCATTGCATTTAAGTAGCCTATTTGCATATTTTGAATATATTTTTTAATGATATTGGAAATACAATAAATTATCATTATTTATCACATACATCTTACAACATTTTCTGTAAAAAACGACCGACTTTCAGATGATGACATTCAAAGGCTGTGATAGTGTATTTATAAGTTAATTGATATTTATATAGATTCTACATTTTGGGGCTGTGCGAATATTCATTCTGATTGAAGAATGGAATGTGTGTTGTCTTTTAATGAGATAAAATTTTGTCTAACAGCAAATCATCTTTCTAAAATTTACTTTTGTATTACATCACTTGTAATTCAATTTCACTAATCCGTCATTTCAATTTGGCAATAATTCTGTCGTTGAAAAAAAGCTAAATTTCAACCTAATCCCATAAAATATTAATTGATTAAACTTCGAAAATATACAATTTTAATGTTTTTATAGATGTAATACGCTTAAAATGAACTTGAAATTATATTTTTACTACCGTATTCACTCACAACTACATCCTATTGAATTACTGCTTTTAAAATGGTAAAAAGTGGTCAACACGACACGTCCTGTAGCAAAATATGTCGAATAATTCACCAATATAAAAAATGTTTCAAGCCATATCATGCAGGAAGACTATCAAAGATCAGTAGAGAAGGATCTCAGACACTGATCAAGGATGCTTCAAAAACTTGAATTCTAGCCAAATTTTTCTTAAAATTCCATATGTTCGAGTTTTAATCAGTTTATATTTTGTCGGGCGGTTGAAATTTTGTTAATTTACAAGGACTAGATGATAGCGAAATTGAATGGCGTTATCAGCCAAAATTGAATTACAAATAATGTATTAACGGATCTATACGACAATATATGAGATGTATAAAATGTTAATAGTAATAATAAATCTATAAAAATTAAAGAAAGATTCACTCTCAAATGCTGAAGATATTATATATGTACATGTAATAAGTTATGGATTAGGTATTAATGATTATATCTGACGAATCACATAAATCAATTAAAATATCTGACTTTCTGAATGTTCACTTGGAATTTAATTTAATAGTTTTAATTATGAGAACTAAAAAAACTGGTTTTTATTTAAAAAAAAAGTAATGACGAGAAAATAAATGTAATTGATATGTATCGTTTTTGTTAAGGTCCACACAAAAACATCATTCTGATGAAAAATTCTCAAGATATCGGCCTCTCAATTTTTTTTAATACAACAACTTTGAGTTCAAAGTCGATTTCTACAGCACAAATCCTTAATATAAAAATAAATCATGATGACAGTTAAGTCGTTTGGTCAAACACCTGAACGTTAATAAAACCAACTATCTTGGCAAATACATCCCATTGGATTTTTATAGAGTTAAACAAAATAAAATTTTTATTGTTCGCCAAATGTCGTAATTAAAACACTTTTAATTGATTGAAATCATATTCTATTACAAACGAAACCATAGATCTAGAAATTACGATCGAATTCGGAGCAATATCCATAAATCAGTTACAAAAAATTTCATACATAATATATGAATTTTAGAGGTCTTTAAATATCACTTTCCATCTTTTTAAATTTGAGTTTTTTAATTGTTTTAGTATTGTCGAAATTAAACCTCGAAACTAACAATCCATATTTTAAGCTTTCAAAATGCCAGAATTTTTTTTAAGGAAAGAAATTCACAGCATATCTAAGAAACGACATGGCCAATACCATACTTTGTAAAAATAATCATCCCTTTCAATTGCACACGTTAAAAAATCTTCGCCTTTCTAATATTTAAACAAGCATCTCAAAAGATAACTATCAAAAATAAATGAATAATTTTTGAATGAAGTGATATCTTTAGTAGAAGCTAACTGTATATCCATAAAAATAACCCACGACCGTCTTGATGTAATTCTTATATGGTAAAACTATTTGTTTCCAAAATTTATCAAACTCGACCATGTGCAGTAATTTTGAAAGAATTGCTAGAAATACTGAGCTTACACAAATGAAAGATCTGTTAATAAACAAGATATTTTTACAAAACCTTAATAGAGTAAATATATCTAATTTTCAGTAATTGACAACAAAATTTGGAATAAAACGGTAAAATAGGCGGGTTTTTACAAGATTGTGATAGAATGCACTAAAACCCATTAATTTTACATAAAACAACATAAATGTTAGATTTATTTTCATTTTGCACAGTAATAAACGCTTCGTTTATCTTTTGCAAATTTATATGTTCAGTTTTGTGTACTTTGAGTTGAAAAGGAACTGTTAAATATTTATTGTCTCAAATCCAATCCATCGGCAATAAGTCTTTGATTCCATATATAGTGTAACTACTTGAACACTCAAAAGTTAATAATAACAATAATCTATTGTGTTTGCACGTTCAATCATAACATATAGAAAAAACGTATTAAAGATACTAGGCAATTTCTTAAATTTCAAAAAGGCTAAGGCAGGTGTTTGATTTAGAACTCATCTTTTTATGCGCATGCCAAGTGATGCAAAAACAAAAATTGCGAAATAGTATATCTCGTCAAAATTCATTGAAAAATGTTTTTAGCTTAAAACAAAATATAGTTGTAAAAAAGATAGGAATACAATTGGGAAGAGTGTACTGCTCTACAACTATCCAGTAAAAGGAAAACATTTTAATACGTTCTGAAATCAATTTTCACAGAAACAACTATTAGAAGTTCTAACTAGAGAATAAATATTATGATTAACACACATGCTTCTGACAAAGCTCTTATGAGTATATAAATCATCAAAATAATATTCCAAATGATTTTTGAAAATTAATTTTATTTAATTACTAATAAACTCTATAGAATTAGTATAAAAGGTTGAAACGCAGTACTATTTATACTTTACACCAACTTGCAGAAAAACTCTTAAGATATAACCACGCCAAGGCCATAGCAACGATTTAAAACGTTCGTAATAATTGGTTTAGCAGCGATGAGGTGCAAGATTATCAAAATTTATCCGCTTTCGAAAGTTATAACTCCAACGAATACAATGAATTTATAATTGAAGTACAGGAAAGATATATGAAAAGATTAAATAGTTATTTTTAGGCATAATTCTCATATCTAACACACGAATGGCGCCGAGAATCAAATAGAAACAAGGTGACATGAATAATATTTTTTCACATATTCAGAAAAACTACATTCTATGGAGTGTATGTTGGTAAAGCCAGAACAATTTTATAGAAATATCTCCTAATGGCTCTACGCGTATGTATTAATTATAAATACTGCTTCATGCAGTATAACACTACATGTTTTTAAGGAATGGTACATGAGACTCCACGATATCTACAAAGATCAGTACGAAGGTTAAATTTCGTCTAAAATTGGTTAAATTTGTTCTATTTTTGGATTTCATTGAATGGCACATTGAGCGAATCTGAACGTCTAAATCACATTTATGCGTAGCTGAGAGATAAATATATTCACAATTTATATGTTTGTGATTTTAAATAAATTAAAATAACATAATCAAAAAATAGCTAAATCAATATAATGCCTAATGTTGATTATATTTAGGCTATTCCTGGATTGGTAACAACTGCACTGAACAGTGCTACATTGGCAACAGGGGAATAGACGAAAAACAAAAATGGCTTTCTCACGTAAAATTTGTATGTCTCTGATGATGATTCCATCTCCATAGCCTCAGGTTCATCTGCTGCTCTTTGATCCATGTCACCAATATCAAGATTAATAACTTGCATCAGATTTCCGATGAAGACACTATGATTAGTCATCATTCCAAAATCAGAAAGATCCGGATCAAACATATCGATGATCCCAAATTTCTTTAATGTTTGAGCTAAATCGTCTTTGCGCGAAATCTTGAATTTTGGCATCTTGAATTTGACATTCATCAATTTGGACTGTTCAAAATAAGTGTGCATTTCATTAAGCTGAATGAAGTTTAAAAAATACTTTAAAGTTTTTCAGAATATCTTTGACCTTTTGCCCATTTCTTGGCAATACGATAGCTGAAACAAAGTCACTGTGTTTAAGAGGTTTAAACAGAATCCGAAAATTATAACCGTGTAGTTCAAATATTTTATTCAAACTTTCCTGATGCATCATTTCGCCACATGTGGCTGACCATTATCATCGTAAAATATATCCTGTTTAGTTCGCGAATTTTCGAAATTATTCGTCCAGTCAGCACGGTAAAATAATGTATGAATAAATACCATCATACTCTCACTCTGCATCCATCCATCGAAAATGTGTCCAATAGATCCATACGTACGACGAATAACCCAATCGTTCATTAGGCGAGCTGTCTGAGCAGAATTCCAAACATCAACTTTTATTTTATGGAGATTAAAAATTAACTCTGAAATTTGTTCATAAAAATAATATAGGTCAGTTGAATAGAAAAGTGCTGAAGTTTGGATGGATAATTGTCTTGATAATTTTTGAAGATAAAACCATTTTTGACCAGTATATGAATATCTAAACTTATCTGTATACATTTCTTCAAAATTTTCACCGAGAAAATCCGAAAGTTGATGGTAGCTATTTCTTCTTAATCCAACGTTAATGGCTCCCAGCAGAACATAAAGCCCTACACCACTTACTGCGATGTTCCCAGTTGCATTTTGAGAAATAAAGAGCTGATTGAGAAGAGTGGAAGTCAATCTATTTACCCCAGTAAATGTCATCGTTAGTATAATCTCAATTGATCTTTAGAAAGAAATCAGCAATTAATATTAGAGATAATTTTTAATCGAATCAATCACTGTAAAATTCATTGTTGAACTATTTATAATATGATCCGATTCAAAAGTTACGAATCAATTATTTCTAGATTTATTAACATTTAAAAATAAATTATTTAACGAGACGCACGCGCATAAATAGTTTTTCCATAAATCATTATCTAAGACCTTAATACACCGATATAATCAAATCATTAAGCGGGTATTAATATCAGATATTGGTACACATTATATTCTAATTGATTAATAAAAAAATTTATTGATGATTTTATGGGTTTTTATTCTAAAAGTCATAAAAATACGTTCCATATTACTGTACATGCGATTTTAAAATTAATAGATTGCTGATCATATTATTTCATTTTTTTAATATCAATAAGATTATATTTTCAACTATTTTCATTGAATTTGAATCCTAGCTAGCATCATTCGTTATTAGTGATTTCAGAAATAATAATTTTTATATCACATGTTGACATAGAATCGAAATAGATCGTAAATTTCCGATCCTACTATCATATGACATATCACACTTAAAATCAATTCCCCTTAAATACACAACATTGTGAATATAGACCTAAAAAATCGGATTTGAATTTTTGAATTTGATTTAAGAGCGCATTATATTAAACCACGATTCTGTTGCGATAAAAACGATCATAATGTGTTATCATAACAAAATTTGCCATTTCTAATGATAATATATCACCCAGAATCCATGATTGTATCCTGTAAAACGACAAATCTGTGTGAAAATCAATGATTAGAATGAGCGATAATTTAATATTATTATTCGGATAAAAAATCAATAAGTATATCATGAAAATAATGAACTGGATCTTGAAAATCCGATGAAGATTTTTAGAGATTCAAATGCGCGCATATTTCAGAAAAAAATCGTAATTTGTTACAAATATCTTGTATACGTTTTCAAATTACTTCATACAATAAATGTTATACATTAATCTAAATCTTTTTTTTCTGTTTCAACGTTATGTTTGAATGTAAATTTGTGCTCGATCAATTTCTTTTTATGAAGCACGTAAATCACTATTATTATCAAAACGATGAGAATAATAGATAGCAAAAGCCCTGCAATCAAATATGTCATGCGTTTGCTCAACCCAACAACTGGTTTAGCTAATCATTAATAAGTCATTACCTCTCGTGGTTGTCGTAGAGGTTGTAGTATCCTTGGTAATTTCCTGGATAAAATGATTAATTACCTCTTTTACACATTCGGATTTTTTGGCTTTCAAGAATTCAAACCTTATATATGTCAAATTAATTAGAAAATAAATTTCCTCTACATCCACTTCCGGTAATTTAATTTGAATGTTAAAATATGTGCAGTTTGTTTGTCTCTTACTGATAACAAACTGATCATTAATTCTGTACTTATAATCTAATTTATCAATAATTTCCGGAATTAATGGTAGTCTGATAGAATCTCGGTCAAGTAACTTCATATCAACTCCGATATCAGTAAACGCATAATGATTTTCGTATTCAATAATATCGAAAAAAACTTTTACTGACCAGAATTTTTTAACCATTAATGATGTATATGTCCTCATGTGTGCTGTTTGAGTAAAGTCAGCGTTATTATCTGCTTCGATTTCATCCTTCGCGATAATCTTTTATTACAAAATATTACATGATAGAAATGCGCCTCAAACGTTCCATTTAATTCCGCTCGATGTGTTGGATTTAAGCTCGGAAAATCAAAGATTTGTTGGGAGTAACCCTTAGAAAATAAAATCACTATGATGAAAAATAATCTACAAAGAATGAGGTTAACTAAGTTTCTGGAGAAATTTAACATGATCTTGATTCTGGGATAATTTTTAAAATAATGATCAAACAAATTAAAATCGTGTAGAATGTAAAAAGTATTCTACTAATTTGTTTTAATCATTAATAAGTTGAAAATATCTACAAAACCAGTGGACGCCACAAGATGTCATGTTTTTCTTTAAACATAAATTATAATTATTCAATCATTCTCTCATGTATTTACAAATTTTACATGATGTAGCTACATGATTGTACTCAAATTGGTCGCAAATCCACTTGAATCGTTTCAAGTACAAATTTTACAAATTTATCTATCAGTTTATATTTTTGTTCTATCATCGGTTATAAGTATCGTAGCCTGATTTATTTCCATTTTAAAGTTTCTAAATATTGTTTGATTTGTAAACGGCAAATTATATTAAATGTAAGAATACACAATTATTTAAGCTCTGACATATTCTATGATTTTTTCGGCACCAAATTTGATTCAAGTGAATAAAAAGCTCGATAAGAACATACTTATGACGTAAAGAGTAGAACTGAATGATCTATTACATCCATTCACCAAAGAATTCCAATGCTTATATGGGTGACATACCCTGATAAGCGTTTTATATTTGAAAATGAACGTTAAAATATCGTCAAGCTATTTCCACTAATATACATTGTTATAGCGATATATTTCTCAATGCGTTGATAATGATATAAATTGCAAAATATTGTTAGTATTAGTGACAATTTCAATTAATTCGTCCATTTATGATTCATCCAATTTTTAAAAATCGAATTCTATCGATATCTAACGGAATCGGCATAAAGTAATGATTCTATTATCAAAAATCCAAATATTCCTTTCCAGAAATTTTATCTCAACTTCCCATATTCCTGTGTTATTCAATTTTTTATCGATATGCGCGCCAATGAACATAAAAACAATTTATTTTCATATTAAAATCCAACAATCTAAATTAGGTATAAATGCCAGAATATATTATATTATCAATAGATTCATCACTGTATATTTATGAATATCCTATTAATTTATGACGATACAATCAATATTGATTAACCGACAGGCGTTATTAGCTTTGTGTGACTCTCTTATAACTACATTCATAAAATAAAATTTCATTTCTTCTGATGATATAATTGTATGTGTATTTTATTTTGAATATAGGCGAAAATTTTGATCAACAATCGTGGATCATATAATATGTTATCTAGATATAATGCTCTTGGCAAAATTGTGGTAGATGTTTCTGTGAATTATAAATTCGGGAAGAGATAATAAACAAATACGAGTCAAATCATCATCCCAATATTTCAAAAATGTTATACTTTAAATCTTAAATATCAAGACAGTTCTTGGCCAGTCAATTCATCACATTTATCTTCAAGTAATACATTTCAACCATAGGTATCTCCCCCATTATCGTTTTTTTTTGCGTCAAATCATCCGATATATTTGAGGCATGTAACTAAAAAATATGCTCTATGTAATTCAATGACCGTGTATCTCAAATCAGAATCATTCGTACCAATATATGTTTTAAAGCTGCTATGTGTTAACTTCGAATGTTTCACTACACAGAAACCTCGAAGATATTATCGCAATTTTTTTTTGATTTATTTATTTTTATGAAAAATAATTAAAAAAAAAAATGATTGTATAATTTTTTCTCTGTTAATAACCCAAAAATGCGCGCTATGACTTATATCACTAAATCAAAAAAAAACTTCCTACCCGAAAAAATCATTTCTTTTTGAAAAATAGTAAAATTTTGTGTTCAGGAAATATTTCCATAGTAATCGTCTTTCGTTAGTAAATTAATTTTGGGAACATCTATCAAATTTCGACCTTGTAAATAATATATATTAACAATCAAAATTATTATATTTATTGAAAAACATTTCATAAATTCATATATTGTAAAATTTTGAAATTCTAAGACAATTCAAATCATGGGGGTTCATCAAAAATTACTAATTTGTGTTAAGTTGACTGAAATCATTCATCTTTTCCCAAACCTTCTCGATGTGAAATAACCTATGTGTAATTGTAAACCTAATCACTGTTTTGATCTCTAGCGGAATACCAATAAATTCAACGCCAATCATTTCATTAATAGATACATTCATGATTGATATATTTATCATGATTCCACTGCACATGAGTATTTAAAATTGGAATATCGTAAAATTAATAATACAGTGAAATACCTCATAATTGTAATGTTAATTTTGGTTTTTACCTTATATTATTTTTGAAATAAAATGTGCCGGAACGACGTTCAAAAATCGTTTTTACACTCATAATTTAAGAAAGGATTAAATCCTGATGACTTAATTAATCTTTGTAAACGATGTGATAAATTTTCGTTGATCGTACGGTTTACAAAAGATACGTAAATCGAGAAAATTTTGAAATCAATCACTTTAGCTTATGTCTGTTTTATTTATAATTTTGTATTTTGATATAGATCATTTGTGAAAATTTTATCATGAGATGTAAAGTTTTGAAGGAAATTAAAGATGTTGAACAATTTATACCATATTTAATCAAAAAATATCTGGGTTTTTCAATCAAGATTTCACTGAATTTTTAATCGATATATCCCAATTTTTACAGATAAAGTTTAATCTTAAATATAATTTATCTATGGTGATATAAGGAAAAAAGAACGAATTTTCTTGATCCGATCAACACAATCGGTTACACATATCTAAGGAGAAGCTATTAAGGTTGTGGGCAAGAAAGTATTTTTTGTCGAAATTTATCAGGCAAGAATTTTAAATACTGTATGATCGAAAAGAAAATTTTATGACATTGAATTTTAACCGGTAATGACAACTTAAATATTTTATTAATTTACAATTTTTGAATGTTTACTGAGTTTGAAAACTGACAATTACAATCAAATCCACTCATAGTAAGCTGCCATTGTCTATGTTTAATAGTTCTACATTTGAAGTCACCACATTCAATGTAAATTAATCTGTTGTGTTTAAATTGACATCTTATACTCATATTTTCGAAAACGATGTTGCTTGTTGAATATATCGAGAAAAACTACCAGTATCGATTGCCTCGACGAATCAATCTAAACCTATTTTATTACGAAAAAAAATGTATCTCATTTTGATTGTACCCCTCGAACATTTCAATGAAAATTGGAGCAACCACAAAATTAAACATCCATTAATGCACGAAAAATTCTACATAAAATCATGATTGGTTATTTGTATTGACATGAATTATACATTAATTACTGAATCGATTATATTTCTTTATTTGCCAAGAGAATATCTTTGATATCCTTAGAAGAATCGTAATTTAAGACATTTCATTTAGACTAAGAACATTTTAATACATTAAAGTTTAGAAAGATCACTTAAATGTTCTCAAAAATTATCATATAATGAGTATAAAAATTCTCGGGCTGTTGATATCGTCCAAAGAATTCTCGATGATTCTAGAACAAGGTCATATGTACAGTAAATTCTGCATATTTTTCAGTTAAAAACAATTTTCCTTGAATTTTGACTATGATTAATATTTCGTAATATTCGTTATCATTTCACTTATAATACGCAAAAAAATCATTATTTATATTCAAATACTATCCTGAGAATGAATGAAAAGATCGAGCAGAGCGGGAATGGAAGCCTTGAAAAATGTTCACATGATTTGTCCACAAGTTTAAATGATGGTATAATATATATCTGCTAAATCGATGTTTCTACCAGAAAGCAGCTGAAAATATAGGGAAAGCGTCGAAATAGTTCCATTTAAATATATGTCAAAAAAGTACTTTAGACAAATTCATTTCGACACTCATTTATGACTGCGATTAATATACTCGCGTAACTCACATCTTCATGTAAAAATAATAAAAGACATAGAATTGTACCATCAAAAAATAATTATAAATAAACGAAAAATGGCTCGCCAATCGAAGACAGTGGTTAATTGCTACCTAAGCACCGGGTTTGTGATTCAGTGATGTAGATCTAATGGATGAATATTTTCACAAATTTTAAAATTTTATATCACTCATTTTATACCCCAAGGTATTAAATCTGAGCGTATACATGGCCTTAGTTTGATTAAAATGTTTTGTAATGTTCAAACTAACAAAAATGTTAAATTTCAGTTTATAATAAAATAATTAAATACTTTGATCTACTTTGAACCATTATATTATAGACCGTGCATATTTTATATGATTTTCCAAATTTATTTTCATCTAATTTGTAGAAATTAGACAGTTTGATTGTTGTTATGAATTTATAGGCCTAAAAATTTAGTCCAGTTGTTGATTCTGCGGTTCGGTAAGTTCTCTAATTGTCATAACATTCATGCCATCTAGGTGATTTTACTTTTTTATTTGTTTTTTAATTTTTAGAGTGCATTCATACCTCGGGGTTCGACCATGATCTGTTCCAGAAGGCCGTTCGAAAAGCGAATTATTCGAGATCTGAAACAATTTTCCTAATCATAATTTATGTAAAATATTTTAATCCGTTTCACGTCCTTTATTACAATTTTTCAAAGCATTTTTTTACAAATTTAAACTTGAAACTGTATACACATGCGAAAAGAGAGCAATTAATTTGTAAAATACTGTAAATTGATTGTCTCATAGAAAATCTATAAATAGACTACAGTCGGTACTGTACCCCACAGATTAAAAGGTATAGAAATAGGTTTTTTTTGCTTTAATAAAAGATATCCTATCTTCGATCATTAAATTAAATATCCCAACGTTTCGTATGTCTTATTTTTATCAATTTTAAAACAATCATTTACATTGTAACTTCAAAACCAATGATAGAATCTCTCTCTACAAGTATACGCTATGGTACGAGGTAACAAAATCTTTGTAAAATATTGCAGAAATTTTAGTCTGTGAAAAACAAACATTTCTTATCCATCAAGTAACAACCTTGTAATAACAGGGAGGAAGAATCATTCTCCGAAGGAGAATCCTTTTAAATAATAACATCAGGTAATTCAATTCTAGAAATTTTCTTCTGTTGGAAAGACTCAGCCATAGATTGTTTAATCATTTTCGTAAAGCAAATAGCGGGTGTAACTTGTTTCTCAATACTGAAAACAACTTTACGAAAATTTCTAATTATATGGTCATTGACTGAATACACAGCTTTACTGCCTGCGACTATATCGTGATCATACCGGTCTAAAATGTTTGGATATCATTCTATTTTGTACAAAGTTCTTTGATACTAGCAGCTGAGGCATCCTTCCTTCCCCTAATTCTCATCAGAATACATCCTATCCGTCAACCTCCTCTTCTGCTCTTCCTGAAATCGATGAAATTCTTCTGCCGTGAGCTTGTCTCGATGTTCATTAATTAGTGTCTCGAAATCAATGCTATACATCTCGAAACCGATATTTTGTCCTATATTGACCATTTCGTTAATAAATGACCTATCGTCTAGCGATTCGCCCTCGATATCAGCAGCTGTATTGGTGACAGCAACAATCTCAAATCCTTCAAATTCACGTTCAGTAATACAATCAGGGTTCAGTTTCATCCATGTAAAGTTCATTGTCCGATAAGACACTTTGTTCCAGGCTTTGCCGATAAGAGTGATACAGTGGTAGATATTTAGTT
This sequence comes from Thelohanellus kitauei, assembly GCA_000827895.1. NCBI lineage: Eukaryota > Metazoa > Cnidaria > Myxozoa > Bivalvulida > Myxobolidae > Thelohanellus > Thelohanellus kitauei. Next base: position 97,436 of record JWZT01003149.1, on the reverse strand, counting down.
GATCCTTTCAAAAATATCGAATTATCTAGCCTAAATCCGATTCGGTCGAGATCCGAGACGTTCGAATGACGAGGTAAGCTGTATTTCATTTAACACGTATAAAAAAGGTGTTGTTGAGATTCAAATAGTTCTTCGAAACGAGATACGTTTCTCTAAATACAAAGTATCTTAGAAAAGAAACCGATTTTATTCGAAGATTAATACATAATTGTATTTAAAAACTAAATTAAATAATTATATTTATTCGATACGTCTAACACATAATGACTTTGAATCCAGTCTTAACAGATTTTAAATCAAATTTGACACCAATCCTCACTAAATTTTTCCCCATAAATAAATTCTAAAGAGACAAAATTTCCCATGCTACATGAGTATATCATGTTTGGCATTTATACAATTGTATTTATAAGATCAAAAAATATCATTTTTCAAAACATGAAACTTGTAAAATATGTTTTATTTTATTGAGGATCCATTTTTACTGACATTTGAATGTTCACAAGGCACTGATTATTTACTCAGAATGCATATAAATAGTCGAAATAACCAGAGATAATATTTTAATTCTCGTTATTTATCTTAAAATATTTAAAATTTAAACCTCCCTGAGTATATCTTCTGACAATACATTTATGTATAGGAAAAGCATTTATACAAAGATTCAAAATGGTCATTTTCATATTCAATACGAATCACCTAAGTTTCGTCTCCACGACGATTCCTCTCATTACTATTCGTCTCAATTTTTATATACGTCTCAAATTTATTCTGAAGATACATTCATTTATATTTA
>JWZT01003149.1:83310-95191 GCA_000827895.1 Thelohanellus kitauei | reverse complement strand
TTTTCCTCAGATCAGTTTAGTTGACGAAAAATTTAAGAAAAAAATCAAATCCAAGAATAAAAGGAACTATGGAATATTTTTTAATTTTCAATAATTAATTTGTTTATAGACCGTCTCACAATAACTTCTTGGTGGTAGTAATAATTATCGCAATTTTCTCTCATTATCGTCACTAGATCTTGATTCATGCATTTGAATGGCTCGGTCTCATTTTCGGGCGTGCTGCTTTTTGCCTAGCGTTTCCACCTTGAAAAATGCTCTCCGATGATGTTTATAAGTGTGAATAGGGCTGTAAATAGCCAATCTCGTGACCCTTTATGTGAAAACAATCCATGATTGTTCCAAATTTGTGAAATCTAACATTTTCCATGATGGCAACGCACTTTGCATTTGTTGGAGTGTTTATTTGAATGTGTCGAAAACAGTTACCAATTTACATTAAAAAACTTTCTCCTAAACACGGTAAGCTGTTGATTACTTTGTAAACTACGCCGTATCTTTCATCGGAAACAAAAGATAGATTATTAAATTGATGTTTGGTACTCTAAAAACTGTTCTTGTGCCTATTGACAACCGACCATTTTTTAGATTTCTTTATATCATGAAAGACGACGGCTATTGTTAGAATATCCATGTGAAAATTTATATGAGAAGATGCACAAATTATAGAAAATTAAACAAGAGGTCTTATTTTGGTTCATCATTCGATTTAATTTTTTATTAAATTTTTCGTCCACGAGATTGAACTGAGGAAAACCCAAATTGAACTGCAGAAAAACCAAATTGACATACAGAACAACCAAATTGACCTAAAGAAAACCCAAATCGACCTAAAAACCCTCTAATACAGTTCATGGGTTGGAAACTTTTGGTGTGTTTGGTTTGTGGCTCTATGGACAAGAATATGACTTTTCAACAAATTTTTACATGCGGGTTCATATTGTAGTGAATTTAAAGTATGGCATCATATAATATTTCAAGATTGTTATTATAAGAATGTTGTTTGTACTCGTTATGTCGATACATGGTTTTGACATTAAATCCTTTATCCAAGACATCCGATATCGTGCTTATTCAAAACTATTGAGAATTATGTTCGTAATGCTTCAACAAAAGGAGGTATCTAATTTAAAAAAAAATAAGTAATATTGGTAATTGACAACCAAGAAATATTAGCCAATTATCTTAATTTTGATTTTCATGACTTTACTAACATATACTTTTATGAAACAAACAAAAAATAGCATTTTTTATTGATAATCCTTAATGGTTTAGTCATAAAAACATATTTGAGAAATTAAATATAAGAGTTGTCAACCTATAATTGCACATTTGTTTTCAGAATGATGGATATAGGGTTTTGTGATCAAATGCTTAAACATTTACTAGCTTGCTAGAAAAATTTGTCGATGTTTTGCGACAATATGAATTATAATAAATGCTGATCATATTAGATTTAACAAAAAGGCAGTAAATAATGTCGAGAATAACCATAATCAACTAAAATATCTTTCTTTAATATGTTACATTTTTATTTCCATTCGAAAAATACGGCATTCTCAAATAAATACTTTAAAAGATGTAATATTACGTTCAATAAATGATTTATCAAGTAGTGTAATGGATTCTTTTTAGAGAAATTAGCATGAATTCGCTTTTTAATGTTTCTGCTCATCATTAAACTTTGTCAAATATTTTATTAAACCTCGAAGATTTTCGCTTGAGATTTATAGATTAACTAATAAATGATCTGATTTCTTCCAACATTTTTATCATGCTTTATTTAGATCATATTTTACGATATTGGATGTTACAAATCACAGTGTTAAACTCAAACACAGTATCAAGAGGTGATCTTAAAATGTTCGGCTTAGTAATTGACAGAAATTGAAGCATTTATACTTTTGAATGTAATCAAATATAAAGAACTATCCGACTACCATTGGATGCAAATATTATATTTTATTTTAGATTTTACAATACATTACAATAATCACAAACAATAGATAAATATATCAGTTTTTTCTATTGGGCCGTAATTACAATATTTGAAACAAAATTTGACATTTAAGTTCAAGATTTAAAAGGATAAACTTTGATTCATCTAAATCGTGGTATAACTTGCACAGATAATAATTGTAATATTCAAATAATCTGCAGTTTAAAAATATCACATTGTAATATAGGGAGTAGATTTCACGTGAGGTTTTATGAATAAAAAAGCTGCAACTTGACATAAACATTTGTTAAAAATCCCCTTAATACTCAAGTAGAAGTATATAATTTTGATCGAATTAAATATTGATATTTTATACTTTGAAATGCAATCTTCGAATTATAAAAAAAAAATGCGAGATATATTTTAACTCTTTTATATAGATTAAAAAATCGTTTCAAAAACGGAACTAAAATCACATAACAAGTGTTTTGATTCGTGAAACCTTGAGAAAAAATTCTTATTGATTGATAGTGCGAATATATACATTCATCGCTCATACGCTTATCAATAAAAACTATTTAAGTATCCCACAGACAAAATAAAAATATTATATTAACATTTATTATATTATGTAAAAAATTTCAAAATTTCTAACCGGAATTTTTATCAACTTATGTCCGTTTTATCCATAAAGTTTGCCGATGTCAGATCGAGTGATATTTGAATAAACATTAATGAAATGAAGCGCAATAATGACAAAGAAAATAAACTACCTGAACCGTTTCATCAAAAATAATTGCATAAATAGCATCTATGAAACGACGTGTGTATTTTGAAGATCAGGTTTTTTGATAAACTAGTAAATGGTATTTTACCAATTAATATAACATTAATATAATTATTTCACAAAATATAACCAATGGAATCATCAACGAACATTTAAAGACATGCGATTTATTGTGAAATGTTCTGTATAAATATAAACATTTGGTAATTTTTATGTCTTTTAATTCATTGAAAATACAAATGTAATTAACCATTAAAAAAAAGGCTTTCAAAGTAATTTTTGAAATTCTATTGGCTTGTGATGAATTTCTTTTTTGTGAAGCATATAGATCACGGCTATCACAATAATAAGAATGCTGCCAAGCAAAGCTCTTACAATCAAATGTAAAATTTGCTTGCGCAAGGCGAAGGCTAATTTCGCTAATCATTATATGCCTTTACGTCTTGTGGTATAAGTCGAATTCGTGGTATGTTTTACTATTTCCTGTATTTTAAAGGTCATATACCTGTGTAGTACATTCCGATTTTTCAGCTTTTAAGAATTCGAACCTAATGGAGGTCAAATTGATATGAAAAGAGCATTCGTCTACTTCCATTTCAGGTAAGCTGATTGAGATGTTATAATATGTGCAGTTGGTCTGTCTCTTGCTAATATAATATTGGTCATCAATTCTGTATATATATTCTAATTTGTCACGTAATTTCCAAACTCCTGGAAAATTAAACGATTTCTTGTCAAGAATCGTCATGTCAATGCCAATATGGGTAATGGCGTAATGAGTTTCGTGTTCTTCTAAATCGAAAAAAACAATTATTTGCCAATATCTGTTAACATATATTGAATAATATGTTTGATTGTCAACAATTTGTGTTAAATGAGATTGATTATCAACCTCAATACTTTCTTTCGAACTAACCTGATAAATAAAAATATTTACATGAGCGCAGGTCGCTATATATTTACCAACTAGCTCTAATCGGTGTGTTGGATTATGGCTTGGAAAATCGATGATTTGATAATTATAACATAGTCTAATAAAAACAACTATCATGATGAGTAAAATTTACCGAAAATTAGCGGGACTATATTAATGTACTTTAAAAACATTATCCTGCTTGAATTGAAATAAAACGATGTCACGTTGGCTAAAAAAAATTTAAAAACAACTTAAAAGACGTCGATTTGTATAAACGTTAAATAATTATATTAAATAAGATTTTAATACGATTACCGAAACAACAGATTGTAAACCAGATATAATGTTTGTTTAAGAATCACAAACAATATTTTTCAATGAAAACTATATTTTTATACATCTATTACAAAATATATCTACACAAATAAATAGATTACTCATGCATTAATATTGTAACGATTTTCAAAATAAAATTAATTTACCAATTATCTGAATAGTTTGAAATTCTAGATTTAAAAATATGACTTTTAATTCAAATAAACACAGGTATGATAATTATCAGTTCATGTTTTCAAAAGACGCTTTAGAATAACCAAATATTAATTTCGCTACATCAAGAATAACAAGGCATAAAACTCTAATCTTTGTTATAATTCAGATGTCATGGTTTCTGTATTTTATTAATGAAGCCATGATTATTCGTAGTCGACGGTGATCGTATCCAATTACTTTTATAATGGTGATCTTTAAAAACCATTCTAAAATTCCAGTCTCAGCTCATTTCAGAGACAAACTTGAACATAATTGAAAGTATGAAAACCTTCAGATTATCATTGAGGAATATCCTGACCCATATTTGATTTTAAATTTCAGAATAATTCCTGTTTCTGAAACGATATATAATTTTATTAAAATGCACACAACCAATTATTATAAGAATCGACCAATGTAGATAATTTATACAGTTGTATCTGAACCGATGCCGTCATAAACAATCTGCTCACTTAATTGTCCATTGTCTACATCTCGTGACACAAAGTCCTTTTTTTGAAGAGCACGCTTCTAAAAATCTGTGAAAATCACTTATAAACCCTCAGGAGGCCATACCCATTTTAAACATGCCTTTTAGAGATTAAAACCATATCATTATTTTTTATTTAAGTCATCTCACAGTATTTCAAAAAATCGAAATTGGCACAACGTTTTGACGTTTATTTATCTAAAACGATCAGATTCGAAAGTTTTGAGCTGCGCACGCAATTAGTAATTTTGTTTTAATGAGAAATACATTTTTTTTTGAAAAATATTTGAGCTTTGTCTTTTAATTTTACCTATGAACATTATGATCTCTATCTGAAGCAGATAAATTTCATAATAATGTACATATTTTTATATTATATGGCTAAAAAAAGTTAGTAGGGGATAATTATGCTCCCAAAAAAAATCAAGCTCATTCATATATGTAATCAGATATTCGTGAAGAAAACAAAAATAATATGTGATTATTTCAAAAAAAAACCTTTTTGCAAGAAAATGCATATTTTAGAATCAATATCTAACATCAACTTGTGTTATCCCTTATTATTTTGATGATAACTTCTACATCTATAAAACATGATACGATCTTAAAAATCACTAATTAATTAAAAAGTTTCTAATATGATCAAGAATATACTCGTCTTATATATACAGCTAAATATCCATCGTATATGTCTTTAGATAAAAAAAATAGCAAAGGATTCGTCAAGTTAATTATAGTTTAGCCCAGTGGTCTGACACCGGTGGCTCTCGACCCACATATCCCTCTTCAGTTTCCATGTTGTAGTTCATACAAAAATTTTAATGTTTTGATGTTAATAGTAGTTGATAGACGGGAGTGGTATATTTTAATATTCAAGATGTTTATTCAAGGAATGTAGAAATCGACCACCCTATCATCTATCGCATGGATAGACTGCAGTGTAACCATTTATAAGGAATCTAGATTTATTGTTTTTTTTATTATACGATTAAGTAATCTATTAAATAAAAAAAATAAAAGAAATTAGCAATAATTTATTATTTCATTCTATTATCATCTAAATAACAGGATTGTTTGATAATTTGGTTACGATTATTAAATAAATCATTTGGAGTGATGAATTTGATAAGTTTATCTATAATAAATATTTGTTTTCTAAATTTTGAATCAACATTAACAATATTAAACTCTTGTTGTCTACTAATGTCTTATCATTTAGTCTTGTTTGAAATAAAATTTTTCTCAGTCATTTATCTATTTGCTAAATTGACTTTATCCGAAAATTTCAACATTTTTGATATGTGATAGTTCTACGACATGCGCCATTTATTTTAAAAATATATTTTATTCCTGAAAAAGCTGTTATCGCATTTGATGAATTTACAATATCTATAAAGCCATTTTACATCTTATGTATTTGACGGCTGAAATGAGCCCATATTATGGTGAAGGTGAAATACATACACAAGTGTAAAATCATCTACCTTCGTAGGAATTGTCCTCAGTTTTATTATTAATTTAGCCAAAATTTTGACTTTGAATCTTTACAGTATTCAACTATGAATTCCGATCCAAACATTCGTCATCATGGTCGCGTATTATATTTTTACAACTGACACACTGGAACGCTAATAATTGATGCTGCTTGAGTTCCGTTGAGACAGTATACTTCAAACAGTTTTAATCTGGTTTATATCCGTTTCAGCACATAATATTACGTAATATTATGTAAGATAATTTTCGAAGCTTCAAATCAAAAATAATTTTGTCAATAATTAAAAAATAATGCGTAGAAAGTGAGATTAATCGCCACGAAAAAAATTTTTAGCTCCAAAAGAAGAGATATGGCTAGTAAACATAAAAACAATATTAATAAATCATAGTAATGGAGAAATTAGAGCCTACATGACTCAGACTTACGGTTTTATTAGAAACTCAAATATCTTTAAAAAATGGGTATTTTATGAAGAAAAATCGGCATCTCACAAAAAGTTGAAGTTTAAGAGACACGTGGAAATATATGTAATTTATAAAAACAACCTTGAGAATATGCAACAGACAAAGCAATTTAATAAAATATGAAAGTAAACTTTTGTATTAATCGAGTCGATTCAGTCATGTAACACTATTAATATTGCTAGTTTGATGTATAATTAATAGATTTATAGTAGAAGATAAACATAAATGGGAAGGGGGCGATTATATAGATAGTTTTTTTTAAAGAATCGGATGAACTATTTGTATTTTAAAAGAATAAAGCACCTATTCAAAATAAATTTCCATTTTCTCCTTAAATAGTAATAGATGACAGTGAAAATGTTTATAGATATAACCAACCAGCAGTCGAGGATCATCGATTGCTTTATAGGCATGCGGAATGAGTAGATGATATTTGTGAAATTAACGATGTGGCCACAATCAATTTATTTATATGAGGATTTTCTCTAAATTTCTCGAAATCGAGACGTTAAGATTGTTATCATTCAAAAATCTTGCGCGCGGTGATAATTTTGCAAATTCTCTAATTAAGCTCATGTAAAAATCATCCTATTCTATTTAATAAAAACGTGTTCATTTTATCAAATTGCGAAAATACTACGATCGCCGAGAATAAACGCAGTAAAGTATATTTTGAAAAAAAAACAATCACTAAATATTTTTTACCATTGTATCATTCATAAGAAAGTTATTTTAAACAAGTATTCCCATAGATAATTTAACAGATTATGAAATTGGTGGTTAAGGTCAATTAATTCATTATAGATAAAGATCATAATCATTAATAATTACAAAATTCATAATTAATATAGAGTGACTACGCAGACCTTTTTCTGCAAATAAATGCATGCCGACAATGACGAGAAAATGTATCACCATGTCTAGGTTCGTTAGTGCCAGAAATTTTAAACATGTCTTCTTGAGAATGAAAACCACAATCTCCAATGATCAGACTTTCAATGTCTCTATCAAATTTATCTTTAATAGATGTTGCTTTATACATATAGGAATTTTTGTTCTAAATGTTTTAATAGGAAAAAAGATGATTCACCTTCTAACCCTGCAGAGACATACCATAAATAATAACTATGATATTAATATTTGTTATTTCAAGGCAATATATGTACTGTGAGGGAAGCTTTATTCGGTTGGTTATAATAATTTTAGAAATAGCAAATTTTTAGTTGACCCATATAAACATCCTTAAAATAATACAGTAACAGAATTAAATATTTCTCTCTTCGAAATTATGATTCGACATTTCGATATGCAAAGGATCTAATAAAAAAACAAAGAATTATAAGGTTCTAAATTTAAATACTTCAAAACATATTTGGAAATTAAGGAGAAACAATAATATTAATAGAGTTGACATACAAAATGATCGGATATCAACGATCATGAAAATGAAGATATGATTATTTTTCAAGCTGGATAATCCTATACGAATTCATACAATCAGTGGAATAAACTAGACTTTAATTTTAATTGACTTTTTTGATCAACATATTCATGTGAATAATACTTTAAAAACATGAACACATCACGAATAACACAAGAAATAGGCTAATTGATGAAAAATTGAATTCATTAATATAATTACAAAACAGCTACAAACCATACTGTCAAATGGGATCAAATGCACTTATTCAAATTAATTTCTTGACGATTAATATTACAATTTTATGTATTCTTTAGAATTTTATTTTCATCAAAATGCTGCCAATGTGTTTTTTTAAATAATATTCAATCGATATGTTACAATGACATCATAATAACTTATAAAAAGTTTACTGTTAAATGTAAAAAAAATTGTGGCTTGGCTCTAAAAGGTTGCAGACCCCTGAGTTAAGAAGAAAACATCTAAACGAGGATTAATAAATTAAACAAATCTTCGACATTACAAATAACATTTTTATCAATATTCCGTCTTCCAATTGGAAATTTAATAATAATTTTATGTAAATTCATAACTCGATTAGTACTTTTATGTTTATTAAATATTTTTAAGCCTGTTTTTGTTATTTTGCCGTCAGATGTATTGTTTTGATCTAGTATATATCTAAAAGGAATAATAGCAATCATCAAGGTCAAGAAAATTTTGAGTCAACGCTCTCTTCAATACATATATCAAAAATGACTCTTACATCATTTTTTTTATTCTTATTATCCAGCAAAATAGAATTATATAATAATGTAATGAAGCTTACTCGCATAAACCAATTTATTTTAGAAAAATAGTGATGCAAAAAATTATCAATTAATCTCATTTTTTACAGATTTTCGTAGATTTTCTACCAATGAAAACTTACCAAATATTCTCGTTAGGTTAGAAGACTAACTAAACTGTAAAATTTTTGGTATAAGCTGACCTATAAAAAAAGGACGCCTGGATTATATTTACCTCAGGTATATAAGCATATTCTACATATCAAATAATAATTGGCTATTTCTGGAAACGAAATATTAACAAATTCTATGATTTAGGAATAAAATCTGAATGAACAAATTTTATGCAATTGTTTAATGTTTTTTCGTTGATTTATGTACCTAAAATTGACTTGTATGTAGTTATTTTTGCAAGGATCGGCATTTATTGCATTTTGTCCGATACAATCTTTTGTTACGAGTCAATTTTGAGGTTCCGTTGGAATATTTTAGATAAAGAACAGGTTATTATAGACTAAACCTTGAGTATTTTATGATAATTTTTTTCACATTTTGATCATAGTTTTTGTATAGTTTAAAAATATACTACAATTTTCCATTTTCATTCAACAGAAAAGAGTTAATATATCATGAAAACATTGTATCAAAATCGGATGTAGTTTTGGATTTCGCGAGTAAAATACTGTTAACAAATCAATACATCTTGAGAAAAAAGAAATCCTTTTTTTAAATATTCTATCAGCACTAAAATAAATATTTGCACACGCGCACAGAAACTAATTCAATATATGTTTCGACTCACGTATTGCGCAATTTAAAACTAAATGATATATAAATATTACAATAATTGATTACTAAAATTTCATTGAAATTTTAAAAATTAAGTCCAAAAATTGTACGTATTGTGAAGGTAAACCCGTAAAAATTATTAATTTGTGCCTATCCTTAAAAGATATTAGATATTCTATCATAAAAATAATTTTAAATTGATAACTATAAAATATTAATATTTATTTCATCGAATAGTTTAAAATTACAAATAATTACAAATATCTTAATTGTAGAACTAAGTAAAAAATTTATATTTGTTGTTATGGCTATAATATATTTGTTATTTTTAAATACATTAGATTCATTTTACGAGAAATACCTACAATATTGCACTAATTTCAAATCTAAAAAAACAACTCGCATTATTATCGATATAATCATGTTTATAAGTTACACATCCTCGTCTTTACTGCTCTGCTCAAATCTAAGCATCACTTTAAGTCGTTTATTTCAAACCGGTAATTTGATATGAAACCTTCAGAATGTAAAATGATTGTATCAACAGCTGTATTAAATGTATAACTAGTTTTTAATTTAAAGCTTGCATTTTATTTACTAAGTCACACAGATATCGTCAGAGAATTTATATACAAACATATGTTTTTAACTGTTTCTGTATAACAATTATATTCGATTTCTACTGTAATGAAATAATCTACAATTAAACACACAAAAACTATCAATAAAACATTCAATACATCAAAATGACACAATTTATTTGCACATAGATTAATATCCCATAATATCATGAATTCATCGTTAATGACAGATTATTAAACAATTTTTTAAATTAATAGGAATCGCTTTTATTTAAAACATTTTTTTGATAAATGATGATCTATCATTTGGTTAAAAGACAAATTTCGAAATATGATTACTAGAAACAGCTCTAAAACTTCATTTGAACTTCAATCAGTTGTTATATAAACCGATTTGTATTCGAAATAGTTCGTATGATATTTCATTCAAGTATTATATTTTCAAGTGATCCTAATCTCTATCCAATGTTTAATATCGGATGAGTCATAATAAATGAAAATTCGTAATTTCAAAAAATTGAAAAAATGAATCCATGAAAGTTATTTGCATTTACATTATAAAAAAGATTACAAATGCCAAATGATGTATCAATATACCTAAAGTAATCTTGAATTGAATTGGAGAAAAAAGTTTATTTATTGATGTTACAAAAACGCGAGAATAAACTTTTGAAAATATGATATAATATCTCAATAATCATATATCTTCTTTTTTCAAAAGCATCTTCAACAACGAACTCAATACAAGTCATAAGTATTAGAAAACGATTAATGAATTTTTATAATACTTAAAATGCTACATTTATTTCATCAAAATATCAAAGTAAATTACAGTATCAATCAAATGCTTAAATGAAAAATGTTTTGGATGTAAAGATATATGAAATGATATATTCCGTAACCACACAAAACACACCAAAATGTTTACGCGCTAAATGATTTAGAAATCTTTTGTGATTTAAGGGAATATGTAAATATTACCGCATATATTCAGTATTTTAAATAACAGGGACTGATAAATCACAACTAATTTTCACATATATCAAAACCGAACATGATAAAATTAACTGTAATTCCATGAGTCCATCGTAAACAATTCTGATGATAATTTATTGGTGTCTAGAGTATATAGATGCTTTTTATCATCATTTAGAACGAAATTAAAACACAATTATATTAAAATGTGTTTTACGGTGATAAAATTGGCAAAGTACACATGGGTCTAAAAAGAAAAGAAATATCTTTAAATTCACAAATTATTTATGGTGCCATAAATTTTCCTGAATATGATGAATTCGAATTCCTAAAATAGTTTTCATTCATCTTAAGAGAAAAGATATCATTAGATTCAAAATGAAGATATTACTCAGTTACATTAATATAGGAAATAAAGATTCTTTTGAATTTTCAAGTAATATTATTTGATGAAAAATGAGTGATTTGAAGTTGAAAATTTTTTCAAAACAATAAAATTTTCTATGAAATGTAAATGAAATGTCATCAGGAATTATGTCTGATACAAATGATGGTAGAATAAGAAAAATGTATCGAATGAACACAAGATAATTTATATTTAAATCCAGTATATTTAGAAATTTTATAAGATGAAAAATATAAATACTCATGATCAGATAATTAAATTAACCTAATCTAGAACTAGGCAATGATAGGACATTTCAAA
>JWZT01003149.1:64541-80646 GCA_000827895.1 Thelohanellus kitauei | reverse complement strand
ATGACATTAATAGGAATCGACGCCCCATAAACATCTTGATCATTATCAAGTATTTTCCTACACATTTATTCTGCTAGTATACGAGAATTATTTTTACGACGTCATTCTTACCGTATCTGTTAAACAGATCCATTAACTAATGAAATCCTGTATGAAATAAATATTATAACTGTACACACATTTATCAAGGTGATTCTATTTCGGTATATTCCTTGTAAAATTATCAGCCTGTTTTTTGGTTACACTAAAACAGTTAAATCAATGCTCTTTAAACATTATCATATTGAATTATACGAATATGCTTAATATCTGCTGACAAGTTATTTATATTAAATTTTTTGATGAGTAAATTTACACTTAAAAACAGATGAATTTTAAATATATGCGAAAGATAATTTTACCAAAATTTGACAGACATTTCGAAGAGATCCTATTTAATTTATAATTATCGAGCAATTAAAGAGATATATATATGATGGTTATTTTAAATTCATAATAAAAAATATGCGATAATTAACGACTTGAGTGTATATTAACTTCGATCGATATAGAAAAAATATTCAACCATTAATAACATCAAAATTGACTTTAATTTTTTTTAATAGAGTAATTCATTCATGAATTCAGTTAGGTGTATTAAGATCGTAAAAGTTTTTAATTGGAATAATTTCAAATTGTTTTATATTTCGAAGGCTATATGATAGCTGTACCAATTTTTTTTCATTCTGAATTAAACGCCCAGAAAATTTGTGTAAGAATATTTATTATATTTTGATATATCACATTATATAAAAGATTGATCAAATATATTTGACAGATAATCTTGCACTTCATTTTAAATAAATAGATAAAATATCCATAAAATGATGCAAGACTGACTACTAAAAATAACAAGCACATAATTTTACGCGCAGCTAATATATAGGTAAATTATGGACGATCAAACAGACACAATCTACGAGGTGGCCAGTAAAATTTAATATTTTTACCATAGTATTAGAATAGTTGAATATTGGACATGTTGTATACTTTAAACATATGCGCAAAAATTATCAAATATATTGAATAATCATAGAAATTTAAAATGACATTTCGAAAAACAAAGATATATATTCGAGACCTATAATATTATTATCTACTTATAATTTTTTACATCATGTTATAATTTTGATGATTTTTCTTGGGAAATAATGTTCTTTGGGCTGATTGAATTTATAGACATCGAATAGCTATAATTTTCTGGTAAGTGATATAGCGAACGTATTAGGATATTATGTTCATAAACAATTTGATTATTGTTACATAAAAAATATCAACCTCTAAAATCACGTAGAATGGGACAAATTTACTTTCATATTCCATAAAAATATTCTTTTAAGATTAATAATTAATAATATCTGAACCACGTGATTTCTGTACAGTATGTTTGAGACCAAACAACATTAAAAAAAAAATTGTCATATTGAGTTGAAAAATTCCAAAGCGATATGATTTATCAGGGTTGGTAAAGATCGAAGAAGTCGACAGAATAGATTTTTATTCATTTTTTACTACGTAATCAGACGAAAAGTAGACTCTTAAGCCTTGTATTTAAGAACAGAAAAGTGTTTAAACAGGCATAACGATTGCCGTAATGTTATGTAATACTTATCAATCTATCCTGTCAATAGATCAAAAGATTGGCTATGCTAGAGGAATGAAAGATGAATTTAAAACTGATTTTATATATCTTGATGGTTACATCAATCTTCAAATTGATTTTTATTCAAGTATCGGTATATAGATGTTATCACATCCATACAAGATTCATTTTATATATCAGACCATTTAATGAAGCCAGATCACTAGGAATAATAATTTTAATAAAAGATGTGAAATGAGTGATGACGTGGTTTCGAATTGGAAAAAATATCAATGAGGGGCTTTATCAAACATATATTAAAATAAACCATTTTATATTGGAACAGAGATAAATTCTCATCATTTTAATAAATCGAAATTGTTCAAAGGCTGTTATATTATAATGAACATAGAATTGGGAATATTTACGATTTGTAGATCATGATGCGATGTACATCATCAAAGATAAGTTTTTTTTTATTTCCTGATGTATCTTTTGACATAGATTAAAGATGAAATAGCAAATTGTTCATGCAACATATAGCTAAAATATTATGATTGAAAACAAATTGAAATTTAACCATATGATGTAAAAATATACTTAAAACTAGGCAATTCATCAAAAATCACACGTGTTTCCGAGATTGAAAATTTAGCAATTTAAACATTCAAGATCGATGGAAGTTGTTGTAAAAAGTCTAATTGATATTCTATACTCTTAAGAATACTCATAATATCATCGATAGTGAAAATGGTGATATTAAATAGATCACTGAATGAAACCAATACGAATCACTTGAATGCTAATTTTAGCATCAGTTTTATTCATATCTTTGATAGACAGATCTGAAAAGAATAAAGCCTCTGATGTCAAAAACTGAATATCATCAAATTAAATCAATTGAAAACGATATTTTCATTTTATCAACTTGTACTAATAATAACGATTTTTTACGATTTGGTTGGCAGTATCATTCATTTTACCTAACTTTGCATAAAGTCGTGGGAATGATTTTTAAATTCTCGTATATACGTATTTCGTCTATCGTTCGGATAACATCGTTAGATTACGGAATCGAAAATCACCAATCAACAACTATATGTTTGTCCAAATTATATATATATGTATAAATAATTCACCGTTATAGCAGCTATACATTATAGACTTCAATTTATTACTGTATATACGTTGTTCATTCTAAGGAATATTTAGAGTATTAAACTAATATTTTACAATATTGGGTCATAATAAATTATGCCGTGATAATGGTATATATAATATAAAATCTGTAATTTACAAGAGCTTGATGACGTTTTTTTATTTATATCATAGAAAGACATTATTAGCATTAAGTATATACACAAGATATGTGGTATTGCGAGAACATACGAAAATCTCTGAAAGATTTTTACAGTTCGCACACACTTTTTTTAATCAATATCATCTTGAACTTTCAGATATTATACATGCAATAAGGCTATTGATATGAAAATAAAATATCAAACATTTGCGAAACAGTAGGCTTTTTGCGAAAGCCTACTGTTTCAAACGTATGATAAAATAAATTTGATCAAATAAATACCTTGACTATGATAAGACCGAAAATAATTAACCCAAGCGCAAACATTGCAAAGAATATGCACTATGGCCGCACTCCGCAATCGCACATTAATAATAAAACACGCCCTAATACACTTATACATTTTTATCTTGGATTGTCTACGACATATGCTATCATCTAAAAAATGATATCTCTCACAATATTTCGACTTGAACTAACTCATATAACTGATAAAAAAATGATTTGTGAAGAGCTATTAACCATCGATGATGTGTCTAATACGTATTAGTAATCTTCCGGTGATGATATTATTGTATCAATCATTATATCTGGTCTAGATAACATCAATTATTAAACATTCGAATATAAAACATTTCTAGGAATGATATTTAAGATATTTAATTAGGTTTAGATTCATAAAAAGGAATAGAAATCATTCGTAGATGTTCGGGCCATGAATTATTAATTAATTTCATGAAATATGATGGTCAATGTATTAACAGCAGGTGAATGATATAAATTGGATTAAGGATTTTCTAAATTTTTCATGATAAAACTGGTTAGTATTATGACATATTAATTGACGATTGGTATTATAAATAATAAAAATATGTCATTATAATTTTATTATTTTTTATTAAAAATCCATATGTGTCTGTTCAAATCAACCATAAAATATATTTATGAATTATTTATATTTCTTTTGTGATTTCGACAATACGAATGTATTAATACCTAAAATTTTACGTATAAATGCACTATTAATAAATTTCTTAGAATATTATGTCCTTTGACATGATGTAATCATGATGACAATGATTAGTTTGATGTCATAGGATATAAATTAATGCTTGACATCTCAAAAACGAGATGGCTTATCATAATAATTGCTTTCATCGTCATCATTTAATATCTGTATTTCAGGCGATTTTTTTGTTCGCAAAAGATTGGTATAAAGTTTTTAAATATCGTCACGCAACCTTATGTCAAAAATAGATTACAGCACAATTTGTATCTTTCCTCTTTATACTAATTTATAACATGGATTATCAAACAATAATTTCATTAAGGTTCGCAAGTTTTCGTCTACTCCGAGGAAATATATTTCATTATTGAACAATATTTTTGCAAATTTGTAAAGATTTATTTGATTTTGTTAAAAAACTTTAGGTATATATAGCTTTGAACGATATTTTTGTAATGACATGTTTTCTATAATATGCTTTCATTTCGTGCACCTTTGAATAAATTAATTGCACATTTTTGTTTGCGAAACATTCGTTAAAGGTAGAGATTCCTTAGATTTAGAAGCCAACTGAAAATTAATCCTTTTCGAAAAGATCGGCGAGCAACCTCATTTTTAATTTCTATACATATTTGTATTTCATTGTAATTTTTATTCATCTAATATGACATATATAATCACTGAATTTCACAATAGCACATAATTTATTGCATAAAAAAATATGTAAAGTCAACATCGGTTAAGTTCACTCATGATCAGCTCCACTCCGGTTAACTGCATCCAAAATTTTGTCGCGTTTCTATGTGACTCTGTATATTTTCTCCGGATATCTGCACACTCCCGTTAAGTGCACGTTTTTTCTCAGCCCTGATGCTGTGCACTTAACCGGAGTTAACGGCAATAATAAATACATTTGAATAATCTCCTCGATTAAAAACTATAAATATTCTTAATAACGAGTCAATTTTTTCTCCAATCCAGGTTAATCGATGTCTGGGCCCAACGATATAGTTCTCCATGACCACAAGGCGGAGAAATCACTATATTGTAGTCTCGAATATTTTTTGTTTTTATTTGTTATCTCTGCAAATCACTGCTAATATCTGTAGGTAGGACAATCATACTAACCTATTTTTGGGAGACTGTAACACATGTTTCGGAACTGTTCTGCAGGCAGTAGACCCCGGAAGGAAATGATTTGTTAAAATGATGGTTTCACATCATGTTCTTGAAATGTGTCTGTTCAAATCAACCATAAAATATATTTATGAATTATTTATATTTCTTTTGTGATTTCGACAATACGAATGTATTAATACCTAAAATTTTACGTATAAATGCACTATTAATAAATTTCTTAGAATATTATGTCCTTTGACATGATGTAATCATGATGACAATGATTAGTTTGATGTCATAGGATATAAATTAATGCTTGACATCTCAAAAACGAGATGGCTTATTATAATAATTGCTATCATCGTCATCATTTAATATCTGTATTTCAGGCGATTTTTTTGTTCGCAAAAGATTGGTATAAAGTTTTTAAATATCGTCACGCAACCTTATGTCAAAAATAGATTACAGCACGATTTGTATCTTTCCTCTTTATACTAATTTATAACATGGATTATCAAACAATAATTTCATTAAGGTTCGCAAGTTTTCGTCTACTCCGAGGAAATATATTTCATTATTGAACAATATTTTTGCTAATTTGTAAAGATTTATTTGATTTTGTTAAAAAACTTTAGGTATATATAGCTTTGAACGATATTTTTGTAATGACATGTTTTCTATAATATGCTTTCATTTCGTGCACCTTTGAATAAATTAATTGCACATTTTTGTTTGCGAAACATTCGTTAAAGGTAGAGATTCCTTAGATTTAGAAGCCAACTGAAAATTAATCCTTTTCGAAAAGATCGGCGAGCAACCTCATTTTTAATTTCTATACATATTTGTATTTCATTGTAATTTTTATTCATCTAATATGACATATATAATCACTGAATTTCACAATAGCACATAATTTATTGCATAAAAAAATATGTAAAGTCAACATCGGTTAAGTTCACTCATGATCAGCTCCACTCCGGTTAACTGCATCCAAAATTTTGTCGCGTTTCTATGTGACTCTGTATATTTTCTCCGGATATCTGCACACTCCCGTTAAGTGCACGTTTTTTCTCAGCCCTGATGTTGTGCACTTAACCGGAGTTAACGGCAATAATAAATACATTTGAATAATCTCCTCGATTAAAAACTATAAATATTCTTAATAACGAGTCAATTTTTTCTCCAATCCAGGTTAATCGATGTCTGGGCCCAACGATATAGTTCTCCATGACCACAAGGCGGAGAAATCACTATATTGTAGTCTCGAATATTTTTTGTTTTTATTTGTTATCTCTGCAAATCACTGCTAATATCTGTAGGTAGGACAATCATACTAACCTATTTTTGGGAGACTGTAACACATGTTTCGGAACTGTTCTGCAGGCAGTAGACCCCGGAAGGAAATGATTTGTTAAAATGATGGTTTCACATCATGTTCTTGAAATAAACTTCTAAGTGTAGAATTACATTACATATCAATTATTTCTAATTAATGGTTTCATCTCACTAGTAAATTTTTACTTGATGAAACAAAAAAGTTTTCATGAATAGGGCGACATTAACTTTTCATTTTCTAAATCTTAAAATCCAGACTCATTCGAGTCGAACAGACGTTCAAGTTTTATCATGTACAGTAAAACGTTAAATGATTTTTCTAGAAAACTTTCCTTTAGAGTGGGAAACGCATCTTAAATTCCTTCTATAAACTGTCAGAATAACAGACACAGTTTCATTTTTAATTCACAGACTTCATCATTAAAAAATTTGTGAATAGTTTTGTATATGCCATTAATCCATTTATTACAGCGATTTAAATGAGACGTTATGTCGATCATATGCGCAAGATATTTTGAACCAATTATCATTTAAAATATGTTCCGTTCTGCTTGTAATTGATTTGTTTCAGAACGAATGAGACAGTTTAAAATTTTCAAGGCCAATCGACGTGACCAAGTATTTCATTTTGACAGCCATCAAACTTCACAGTGTAGAAGTAGTTAGTCATACCCATCGTTCATGTGAGATAGAAATGCTTGAACTCGTCCCTGTTCAGAACAATGGGAAAAGTATTTGTTGAGTATTAGAACTCCACTTCCAAGAAATTTTAGAAATTCAATATTTTCCTACACACAGGGTCTAAGTGAAAATGCATATATACATGTTTATATTTCAAAACTTGTGCGACAGAAACTTTTCAAGTAATGTTTGACATTCAGATTTACTGTTTATCATTGCCGATGTTCCATCTGTACATATACAAACCAGGTTTCTCCATTCGAGTTTATTTTTTGTCTCCAAGAGCTTAACGTGTTTCCAACAGATCTCTCCCTTTGGTAGCTAAATGTAAAGACTCAAATCCTAGTAGTTATTCAATGACATCAAAGTTGTCTTATATTGCTCAAACAAAATCTGTGATAAGATCTGTGTAAGAAATATCATTTGATTCATCCATTTGTAATTAAAATAAAACAATTTTTAATATGAGTAGGTAATTGACGATAAACTTCCCTAGCTAACTCGTCAACTTTCCTGGTCATCGTATTATTATGTAAGAGGATCTGATCACCTTTGTAAAAGAAATTTATATTACCAAGCAATGTATCAGAAATATTATGAGCAGTTCTTAATATTTCTTCTACTTCTGCGAAATTCTATTTTAAGGCTGAAATAAGAGCGAATTCATAAAGTCCAAAGAGAATACTCTTGCTATTTTTGTTAGCCTAGGTGAGAAATGAAAGTTGATTATTCTGAGAACATATTTTTTATTCTTGAACATTTTGGGTAAATCAGATTAATTGGGATATTTGACATTTTTCTTTGAATGTTTTGCCGCGAAAATACGCGCAAGATTAAATTTTTGTTAGTGTGAAACACAAAATCAGCATATCAAACAACTAGGATTTTGACAGGAATTCAATTTAAAAATAAACCTATAAATTCGATCTGAATTCAATTCGTTATAAAAAACATCTTCATCTTTTCGCTATATCAAATTTCGAATTTTTGGTTATTATTGCTAGTATTTTGATGTATATAATTTAAATTCAAATATGAAAAAATCCTATTTATCCAGAATATTACCTTTAAAGCTGACCGTTAAATAGTTCTATAATACTACAAAATTCATGCCTACTGTCCATATTATTGGATAGGATGGTAGAAATTAGTGAATCTTTACGTTATCTTCCTTAAAATATTTGTATGATAGATGAGAAAAGAATTACAAACAAAACATCGCTAGATAATCGTATATTAAGGCTATGCTTAAATTTTATTTATTTTTCAATGCTATAAATATATTAAAAATATTCGGAGCTCCTCGAGCGACTTGAAAAATGCCATTGTGCTACTTTTTGCTGACCTTTCCGGGTGTTGTAACATGTTGTCTAAACCAAAGTAAAACACATATTCGAAATTAAATGATATTCAAAAACGCTTCTACATCCCTATGTTTGCAGGTATTAAATTAGATGCAATCTTTACAGGATCTAAGCATGTCGAATTTCGTGTTTATAGTTCCCAGCAACATGAATTATCGACCTAGCGTTTGATTGTGCGTTTTTTGATAATCTCCTACGTTACTTCAATGTTTAACAATAATAGTACATTAATATAGCTATCAGAATCAAAATTATATACTGTGTGATATCAGATATATATGTAATTGTCTCAGAACACTTGCTCAGAATTTTTCTCTATTGTAAAGGTTCGAAATGGTGGATATATGAATACAGATCGATCGTCGAAGAAATGTTTAATTTTCTTTACAACTGAAGTCTACAATTTTTTTATGAAAAAACAAACAGAATATTACAACAACAATAATTTTACTATATTTAGATTATTAAAATTCATGTGGACTAAATCAGATATCAATGAATCTAATATGCGGAAAATACCTTGCAAATGTAAATGTTGGAGCTTGATATAATAATATGTATGGATATATGCCCTAAATGTGTTATTTTCGTATTTAATGTTTTTTAACTCATTGCTCCTCTCAGCTGAATCCTGTCAAAAAATATTGATCATATCTAAAATGTGTAAAAAAGTCAGCATAAAACCCCTAGTACGAATAGAAAACAGCTAAAACAAATAGCCACTGCCATTTTACAACCAAATCAACTTTTAAATATGCCGGGGTATTTTCATCCTATGAGATAATTCGTCGATCTACGAATTTTGTCGACATGAATTTTAGTATTCCAAATATTGTTTAATTACTGTTACTATGCATTATTCTGCTTTTTTTTAATATAATATAATACACAGGAGTTGGACAGTAAAGCTTTTCTTTCTTTTACGAACTACATTTCTATTCATAAATTTTAACATATCGGGTCCTTAAACCAAATAAAAATATCGACGCTAGTTTGCTTAAAGTGTAGCATTTATATTCGATATCCCAACAGTATATAATTTTTATTCTGATAGAATTATTAATATACTTTTATTGTTAAAAATGCAAATAACAATTCAGGATGTAAAAACCTCAAAATCCTATACACTGTTCACAATTAAATATACATAATTATCAAATAAATGCCAATTCGTTGTAATTCGATTCTAACTGTTCATAATCAAAATACATTCCGACCAAACCCTCAATTTGGCCTTCTTTATTTTCTTCATATTTTAAAATAAAATTTATGCCAATCCCATCTAAGAAGATTAAAAATATAAAGCATAGTGTCATGAGATATAATTACATCAGATTCACACAGTCAATTTCTGACCAAATTACCTTTAAAAAAAATATAAATATTAATCAAATCAAAATCGTTTTAGAATTTATAAATCTCAAATTTACCTATATTTATTAATATTATTGTCATTTAATTATAATCAAATCAGAACACCGATCAAGATGTCTATGTGGATACGACTCCTACCCTTCATTGTTTTTTTCCATTGTACTTACAATCATAGTGTTTTCGATGGGTTGAAAGCCTGTTATAGAATAGTAAGATCTTGCTTTATACATATAGATGAACATGAAGAACTACACGACTATTAAATTCAAATTTAAAGAATCTGTTTTCGTGCAGCCCAGGTACATATTCATGAAAGTAATGGTTAAGAAATATGAATGTCGACACCCATCTAAATACTGGTACGAAACCCAATATTACCATCTTGAAAAAATACACCATAATTGTTCCACTACTTTCACTATATAAGATTCAAAAGAAAAAAAAATATATTGTGAGTAAATTTTGATCAGTATAGGATGTTTCCATATATCTCAGTGTTTACAGATGGATCCCGCATTTTACTGAATTTAGCTTCATATTAAGCGATATTCAATCAAAATCCATTATTGTGATATTTGATCTATATGTGGTTGCACAGATCTATCTTCAATTAACGAATGATCTTTATAATGTATTAATACGTTACATAGATATTACCGACATCATCAAAAGGGTTGAAACGAAAATTATCATATTTTCGGGAATTCAATAATGATGAAATTCGTATTTATGCGACAGTACTTTTTTAATTGTATCAGTATCTTACAAAAAAATTTACTCTTAATTTTAAAATACTAATTGGTACTTCAAAGCTTAGATCGTCACAATTCGCTATAACTATCGATGTTTTTGATTACGATAAAAAAAACTCTTACAACAACCCACGACATAAAATATTATTCAGTGGCTGGGATATCACAACTATTAACAAAAAATCAAAAGAGTTTCAAACAAATTTGTTTTATGATAAAAATTGGAAAGTAAATATTTTCTAAAAATTCAGAATATCACAATCAGGTTTACAATCACGGATGTTTTTGATGGACAATCCGAGTTTTTCTTCATAAATTTACATAACAACACTGCTAGTTACTCTGAATATGAAAATAACATAATACTAACAAATATACAGTATATTCCATTTGATGAATCCGAATCATTTTCAAACGCTAGAAGTATATTAAAAAAAATGATTAAAGATATATACCAAATGAGTACGATTCCTTTGATACCGTTTCATCAATCAGAAACTGAAATCATGATTAAACAAAGAGTTGTATATTTTTAAATTGAGCGATGCAAATTGATCCAATATACGTTTGGAAATTTCATATTTGAAAAGATAACAGTAACACCAAAGATTTTGGGTCAAAACAAAGAACTCAAGAATTACTTTGGCGTGACTAAAAATCATTACACATACAAAAAATTGTAAAGATTGATTCTTCATGCTATTTGAATTTAAAAATTATGTTTTTGTTAAATTTTTGGATCTCAATTCTACCTGATTCTTAATCTTCGATGGTCTCATTGAAAAGGATATGTAAAACATCATTAAAAATGTTTAATTATAAATTTTACAGAATGGATATTTTGAGTTACACAGTTTATCGAATATTAAAATTTTAGATTATAAATAATTTTTATATGAAGTTGATAAAACTATGCTCTTATTTGTAAGTTATAGTTTTAAAATACAGTAATTTATTTCTTTTTATATCAGAAAATATAAATAATTTAAAAATCTGAATATTTAGAACAAAATAATTTCACAGAACAGATCAGTTAATTTCCGTAATATTAATTCATTTTCTATCTCTTAAAAAAATTTATATTTGTTTTTAACCAGATCAATGGAACAGAGTAACTTCAAACAGATTCTGCGCTATTTGACATAGTTTACTTGATTCCATTTTTTTAATACTAATTCATAAATAACGTTTAATTCTTATCCTTAAAAAATGTAACAAAATAAATTAAATTTTATGATGTTGTACAGCGATCAACAACATTATGAACCAAAACAGCCAAATATCATTAAACTGCATTTTGTAATAAGAATAGCACCACAAATATATTTTGATTTTATTACGTTTAATTGTACAATTATAATAAAACATGCATGTAGTGATGAGAAAAAGATGAATAGGAGAAATATTAAACAAATGGCATCACCAGTGTGCATATTATAATATATTAGATGATAAAGAACGCATAATTATATAATAATTATTAAGCAGTAAATGTAAATATTGGCTCTCTCATTCGAACAATTATCTATGTTATGTTTCTATTCTGTTGGATGAATGCGAGGATTGATTATTGTTTCTAATGAATATGGAGGTATTGTAATTTATTTTTTATGAGATTCATGTTATTAATACAGATCTCGCACATATATGTCTTTCCAAATATTGATAATAACTCTTAAATCTGGATTTTTCAAATTATTAAAGGAGTTAGGACATAAGAATGCGTTAAAAATAATCATTCTGTAATTTTCATAATCTTTCTAATCTGACCATTTTGATAAATAACTAATGTCACATTTTGCTTTTCTTTAATTACTAAAAATAGTAGTTATGTGTAACAGTTTAGGCATCCATTATCATTTATAATATAATTTGAACAATTACACCTCAAACAATTGATAAATAATATCTAACGGATAAAAATCAAATTCTGTATCACAGTTTGTTTTTTATGTTTTTGAACAAATAAAATTTCATTTTACTGTTTTTTGTGAAAGACATTGACAAAATCATACGTTTTATTTAAAAAAGTTTGAAAATAACAAATATCGATCCCACAATTTTAATATAAGCGATCTTACACAAAATTGGAAAATAAATCCATGTTAATATTTTCAAAATCTTTAAAACAAGAATAGATTCTTTTTAAATGCAGTAATTAATCGAAAGACCAAACTGTGCTTGATTTTTCCCATATTTTGTGATTAGGTTAATATTAATCGTTAGGTTTATTCTTTAGTAAATCTTTTGAGCCACTCATCGTTAAGTAGTATTAGAAACTTGATGAAATTCTCTTGAAGAGTTTTTGTAACATCAAAACAAAAAAATCAGCGAAACATTTTAAAATATTTCCACTTGACAACCAACTCACTTTGGCATAAAACAAAATATCATAATAATACCAAATTTTTCAATACAATTATTAAATTTGCGGATGATGATTAGCTTTATGTATTTTGACGTTAATGACCTAAATGTATGATTCCTGAATCAAGTATATTTCTTCTGGAAATGACTCGAAAAAATAGCCTATTGATAATTGATAAGACTGTAGGAATGTATTTCGTGATCTTTTGTTTTCTTTCACGATAGCAAAAAAATAACTTGTTGGGCCAGGTAAAATTGGGCCCAACTGTTAAAATATATACAATTTTATGAACTAAAATACAAAATTTTTACACTGATAAAAGTTCATCATTTACAATATTATCATTGCATATTGGACCTATAATTTTCAAAAATTTTAATAGTTCTTCTAATAGGCCTGTAGAGGAAAAAAATCTTGTTAAAATCGAAATTTAGACTGTATAATTAGTTTCCAAAAACATTTCTACATCTATAGAAATCGAACAAACAAATTAAAGAACTTAGACGTGCTGTTTGGCAATATGTTCGCACATTTTTACTTTATGATCTCTTAATTTTTAGTAGACAATTGTAAATTTTGTAAATATATCTTCATTATTTTTTAAAGTGTCGAAACAGTTCTTAAGACGTATTTCGAAAAAGCGCTTGTTATATATTGGTTGTCAGTATATGGTTGTCGTCTCTGCAATCTTTGGACGAAGCGTTAAAGATATATATTGACGTTGTTTGAAGATTTTATCAGGTCATTTAATGCAACATTGAATATTTTTTGACTATTCTGAAGCTCATTATTGCTTCATTTCTCTCATAATCGTTGGATTAATTGATTTTAAACGTCTAATGATCAGTTTCGGAGTATCTCTCTAAATTTAAGTTTATATAATGTTCCTGTTTCTTAAATATATAGAATTTTAATGTCATTCGAGTTTGGAATACAATATATTGTGGATCTATTCTACCTTAAATTCTCCGTTTGTGTCATTCATTTATATTAGCATCATTTACGTAGACGTATACAAATGTTTGAAAAAAAGATTTTTTCATAGTCATTCAACCTATTAAATACATGTTTGAATTAATGACAAAAATACTTGTATGATTACAAGCTTGCTGGAAATAATTTATGAACACTATGTTAAGATATATTGCTAATTCTAAATATTGTAATAAAGCATTAAAACACTGTGTGTATCTAACTATTTTTCTCAAACAAATTCGGCTATCAATCAATTTCTACCCAGCGCAACTAATATAAAAATAACCTACGCCAGGATCCGTACCGGTCCAGCGTATATATTGTTTTTTTTTAATTTACGTTTTAATTAAAAACAACTGACAAAATATGCGTTAATAGCTGGTAAGGTACCAAAGTGTTCTCTTAATATGGATCGCGCATAGTTTCGACATATTGATGCAGACGTTTAGGACTCAAATAAATTCAAGATAAAATGCACTAAAATATATAATAAATATAAAAATGCAAATAGGACGTTTTTTCCAATATACAAACAATTATCAGAAAAAAATGTACAGACATTGCTTCTTATCCAATAATATCAAATCTGTGGAAGCTAATGAACAATTAAATCCCGAAAATGACGTGAACGACTATGAAATGATATTTTTCCTAGAATGACTGAATAAAAGCACCGCTGTAATGAATAAAATTTTTATTATACTGATGTTGATTTAGCGTTTTTACAAAAATAAATCACCGAATCAAGCATATATTTGAAAATCATGTAAATAAACTTAAAAAAATTGTTGAAACCTTAAGCAAACCAAGGTATACGCTATGAAATATCAAATTTATGTTTTTTATGTATAATTTAGATACTTAAATTGTATCATGACAAAAATAATTTATCAAATTATTAATATGTATATTTTTATGAGCATCAATCTTACATTATGAAAGACTATTTTGCGAGTGAATGTCATGATCATTAAATAAATTTAATGAATTATATATGACCAGATTCGCGATATTATTTACCATATTCATTAAAAATTAATAATTTTAAAGAACTATGAGTGGCAGACCCATCGTATAGTACATGTTTAGATTCACTCACAAAGTATATTTTTTAAATTTAAACAAATTATTTTTTTAAATTCAACTTTTCTATTGATGAATTTAAAGAAATTCTTTATTTTTTCGACATGGATTTAAATATTTTAATTTTCAATGATGAAAATAGTCATCAACATGATACAACCAGAAATTTTCGAAATAATATATATTGACAATATTCTTTTATGTCCTACGACATTTTCTTTTATTACAATTTACATCAAAATTGGTTGATTCAACAAGATTTAGAATAAAAGCATCAAATATATCTGTAAATTTTTAAAACTACATACATTTGTACATTCAAACCTATATCAAAGAAGATAATAGAGATATCTGTATTTTATTCATCGTTTATAATATTTGATCATACAGTGAAAAACTCCATTTAATTTAAAAACATATGTTATTTAAGCTGCAAAAGATAAAAAATCGAACATCGGCTCAGGTACCGGATTAAATTCGATCATTGTATAACTGAGAGAGATTTCCTAATTATATATTTGTTAATCCGTTGTTAAAACATATGAAACGGATATAACTCGAATATCAAATAATTTTCGAGATTTGGCAATAAGTGTTTTTAATTCTGAAGAATCGGATAGTAAATTTATAGTTTAGGAATTAATATTGTAATTCAACAACTTCAATAATGTACATTTTTTAACATTCCGAATGTCAAAAAGCCAATAGAATTAATAAAAATAATAATTCGAAACAATTTTCCAGACCAAAGAATGTGCTGGTTTTTAATAAATATTGAAACATTATTTGTTCATCATTTTAAATCATCATCCTCAATTTTTCGACTTATAGTAAACAGTATTGGCCACCGCAGTAAAAGCGGAAATTCGAATAATTTAAAAGGCACAAAAAATTGTATTCATTTATCATAAGCTATTAATTTACAGTTGTTATGTCTTCTGATATCGATTTATTTTATCTAAAACTTTATCTAATATTTTATTGTTTATTAATTGCATGATAACGAATTATACCCTTTTTTTCTGTACACATTAGCGTTTATCGAGTTTAAACAAACTCAGCTGTTTTTTTTGGCCGTTTCTAGTTCTATTTAGGGGACGTAAAACCAAATTTAATTTATGCAAAAA
>JWZT01003149.1:49510-64341 GCA_000827895.1 Thelohanellus kitauei | reverse complement strand
CATTTACCGAATATCGATTAAGTTTAAACAACACCCAGTCCAATAAAATCATACAAATATTCGATAGTGCTTTGATAGCGGATATTTGTCTAACATTCAAAAATGGTGGGAGTGATGTAATTGTACCTGAAATAGATTTTACCACCTCCATTAAAAGAGTTCACTCTCGAAACTTCAAATTTTACAGAATTTTACACAGATGAAATTCTAATTCTGACAATGGTAATGTTTAAACATTAATGAGTATATGACTCGCAAATTTGTTTTACTTTGTAAAATTACAAACGGCTCATCGAAACTCAAATCGTCCATTTTTTCAATTTCGATTGAAGTTTTTGAGAATGAGAAATCGAACGTAACCAAACCTGCAATTCACAAAATATCATTAAGTGGATGGAAGGTTAATCACACTTGGCAAAACTTTTCAGGTATCCACACGCCAAATATATTTTATGATAAATCTTGGAAGGTATTTCAATTAATAAATGAAGAATGTAAAAATCATATTTACAATCAAAGACGTTTTTCATGGGGTATCCGAGATTTTTGTTGTGGATTTACGAAACCATACAGACAGTTATTCGGAGAGTGATAGTGATATCATCATAACCAATGTGAAGTATTTTCCATTCCCCTCTGTGAATGTTATTCCCATCGGAAATATTGATAAAATGTTAAAAATACCCAGCATATATCAACTGAACGTCCTTCCTTTGTTACATCTTACAAAAACAGTGACCCAAATCTTAAAAAACAATACGGTATACTTTAAATAATTTGAGTATTTGATCGAATATTCGTTCTTGAATATTACATTTGAAATCATTAGATTCGTACCAAAGATTTATGGATTTAACAAACACGTTATTGCTTATTTTGGGTTCAAAGTGAATATTGATAAGTGGCTCTGAACACCGCATATATTTATAATATTAGCATTTTATTATGATAACTCATTATCAATGATAACTTTGTTTTGTTTATTTCAACTTACTCATACTTAAAAACATCTCTGTTCGTTAAAATCTTAACACATTTTGATTTATTTACATTTATTGCATTTCATAGACGGAATTTCGAAATCTCATAATTATAGACCTTCTGCCATGATAGATTCTAAAAAACATTTATTTGAAAACCCCTAAATAGTAATGATGGCAATCGAATAAAATGTATATTTATAGATTGTATCAAACTGTAGTTTTTTCCGTTTCAGCCCAGAATTTTGTAAATATAGTCAGAGAACTCTAGTTCAGATTAAATATAATCAAAATTGGATTCGAAATTTTAGTTTGATCGATTCATATTAAATAATAGAATGATATTTTATGAATTCTACACAATTTATGAAGTATATAAGAATATATCTTCGAAAAGTTAATTCTTCTTACCTTTATTTACTTGAGTCAAAAAAATTTAGATGATGATGACATTTGTAAACATTGAATAATATAATGAGTTTAGATCCTACAGGTACCTTTGGGGAGATCTTTGGTTAAAACTGGGTCAGAGACAATCATGAGCATTTGAAATCCAATTTAGAAAATTTCTGTTTATGAAATCGGTAGAGATATTACCTTTTTTGTTGTTAGACTATTGTTAAAATTCGTGGCAAAAAATGAATATTATACATATCGTTATTTAATGTTTTATTTAGTATATTCCACACTACCAATGATCTATATAAATATATATATATTGTACTATATAATGAATCAGCGATGACATATTTGATAAATGAATTTATTGGATTAACAAATACCTTTGGCCATTTCAGATTTCTTCCCTTTAACACTACAGGAGATGTTTAAATATATTAAAATGTGAATAGAATTAATTTATTTGTTTTTTTAATTTTGTGACATTACTCCATAAATACCTATCTGATCAACAAAATCAAAAACAAAGCTTTCGCACATTTTATATTTATTATTAAAAAAAATATTTCTATTTCAAATATAATTTTTACACATGGATGTCGATAAAGTCAACACATTTCTCAAAATAGTTGATTTACATTTGTGCTGTCTATTTGGTACAAAACATCAGGTCTTCGACTTTTCTGTCGATATCATCCAAACAATATACATAAAAAAATATTTAAGACAATTCAGAAAGTAAGAATTTTTATTAATTCATACCATAATTCACCACATAGTTTTGGTCAACAACAAAAAAAAAATCTATTTTTTTGAATCTAGTTTTATAATTAATATAATGAAAATAAATTATAGTGTTTTAAATCCTGAGTGGATATTTAAATTATTTTAGACATAGACAAATTAAATGATTCAAAAAGAAAATTATATATTTATTCAGACTGGACTATATAAGATAATCACAAGTGAACATTTTTTCTACTTATCTTAAAACAAAGCATCTTTAATGAATTATAAAATGGACAAATATTCTATGTCAAGACCATTGGTTATGATAATTTTTAATGTTTTTGAAATGTTAATTATTAGATTTGCATTTTCATATTAATAAATCATAAAACGAGTGCAAATTAAATGTTTGATCACATTTTTATAATATATCATAAATATAGGATTTATTAGGCGTTTTTGCATAAGTTATGCACAAAAGGAAATTTATTAACTTTATACCTAATTTAATTAAAATATGATTTCATAACATATATATGTGAGATTTTATAAAGATGGATATCAAAATACAAAATTGTTTCTTTGTGCCAATAATTATCTGATAAGAGTTATAGGAATCACAGAATTCTGAATTTTTAAATCACAAACCTTTGTGTACATACAAATAATATTATTTACGTTTTATATTTTATTTGAATGATAAGGCGAATATATTATTATTAGAGGCGTTCCTTATAAATAATAGGTTTCCAGAAATGATCCCTATAATAGGCGAGGCTAAAGATGTATCCCTTATCAAATTTTTTTCCATTAATCAGCTAAATGTCGATCAATCCTGTTCAATAACCGATCAATACGAATTTTACTTTTTTAAAAATATCTTTTAAATTGAATTGGTGTAAAATTTCTGGAAAGAAGTAAAATTATTCATATAAATGTTTACAAGATGGTATATCAAAAATCAAATGTAATATACTCATTTTATTGAACTATTAGAGTCAGAAAATCATGAGAATCTAATATAAATTATAGATACAAATTATTAAGTTGATTCAATCAGAATAACTAATTCATTATTAAAAAAAATAATGATCGAAATGATGTATAATAGTTCCTTTTGGAATACAGTGTTGTATTTTGTAATTTAGTGTTTGCGACATTCGATTGGGTGGCCTAAAAGATATACAGTAAATATAGGGGAACAAAAATATTTCATCTGGTGTAATTTTATATTATTCAGTTAACTAATGATGTTATAATATCAGTTTTCATGTGGCCATACTAAAAATTCAAATCTTCTGCTGTAGGACTGCTAATAATTTTTCAATTAATTAAATAAATCTGACTCATTTCACAGTCTAAGGATATTTACATAGCAACTAGATGCTAAAAACCCTCTTGACACAGATGACGAGAACGTGTAGAAGTTACTACGTAAAATTTTTCGTGGCTTTAGAGTGTAAAATATCCAAGATTTTTGAAACCATTTGAAATTATTATTGACCAAATTCCAAGGAGTATTGTAAAGAATTCTCCAGTCGATGATTCAAAAAAGTGTTTCAATATATCTATCAAATCCATTATTTTTTATACGTCAGGTTTTTTTTTTAAATACACTTCATTTTTTAATGTTTAGCGCACAAAATATAGATATATATTTAAAACTAATATGTTCATCAAAAAACCACGGTAATATATTTGAGATGTACATTTTTTAGATTGCATGAAATTATGTATACGTTCACGACGATTGGTAGTATTTTATTGTGAAAAATTATATTAGAACATACCTAACGCGCTAATAAAAAAAATATGGCGGAATATTTTATTGTTGTATATTTTCACTTTTTTTTTCTTAGATATGTCTTCTTTCAAATTCGAGGTCAAAAAGCCATAATTTGAATACAAATTTTGGATGATCGTCAATAAATACATATATTAGTATTTAAACAAATATTTTTCTCCAGGGCTATTAATAAAAGCAGTAAAATAATAATTATAAATAAAAAAGGATCATACAAATTCGTAGAAGTTAATAAAAGTATACTGATTATCACGAATTTAGGAATTAAACGGAAGATTAAAACACATACACAAACATTCAGATATTGTTGATTTCCTAAATTCAATAATTTGTATTAACATGAAAATATATTTGTGCACCATAATTAATTCTTAAAGCGTCACAACAGGTTTTGAATTTAATAATATGGCTGATTGCATTTAGAAATACAAAACGGTTTAGATATGCAACCTTAACCGTCTGAATAAATTTAAACGAAATTTTGAAAATGATCTGATTAGAATTTTGTATATTTTATATGAAAATTAGATGTGTTTTGAAGATTTAATGAATTGTTATTTTATTCATACAATTCTTTTTATTATGTGAAGTTGTTTACAGCGCGAGAAATCATGGCCCATTCTTCATTTTATTATTTATTCGAATATATCGAGATTCTTACAAATCGAACTATTTTTCAAAAAGTCGACTCAAATACTACTTACAAGATAATTATGTTGACTGCATTCAGCAATGATGATAATCAGGCAAACCAAAAAGTTATTGAAGATTATATCAAAATTGAAGAAATGAGTAATTTTACGACTATTATTCAAGCGGTCCTAAATTTCATATTTCATTTCTCGGAACAACATGATCGAGAAGTTGATGATATATTTTCTGAACATTTTCCAAAAAAATTGCTTGTAGAATTATTTCATATGAGTGAGCCGAAAACAAAAGTTTATGGATATCAAGAGAAGAAGATTCTATTGCTCGATATTTTCACTTTCATTTTTCGAAATCGCAATCTATTAATAAAAAAAATATCCCAATCATTCATATTGATATTCTGTAGATTGATCAAACCTCGAGAAGACATTCCAGGTTATAAACCAAATTCATTGATTGATTCAATAATGATCTGTGTCTCGTATAGGCCAAACAAAGTCACATTCATTGAGAATAACTGTATGTTCAGACTGTATTACAATCTCAAAAGTGAAATGGCCAGTTTAACAGATCGATTTTGGACAATGGTAGAACATGTGTACGATTTAGAACCAGAAAAATCTACTCTTCTTTGCGCTACAAAACTTGGCTATTGTATAAGCAAAACAATAAACCGTTATATCATGAATAACGATGAAGAATGCGCCTATCTGATGTTCAAGATTTTAAAGATTTCGCTCGACCATACATTAATAGATAAGATCAAATTTGATGTGATTTATTTCTTTAAGATTACAGCTAGAGTTTTTGAACGTCATATCCAAAAAAATCGCGATTATTTGTCAAAAAGTCATCTCCCAAAAATATGGTTTAGTATTTTAAACCGAGGTACAAATAATTTTAAAATCCATGATATTGAATCATTGAGAATTCTTGCATCACTGTTTATTATTGACCTTTGCATCGAATTCTGCGATATTCCTCACGGTAATGGTAAATTTGAGTTCACCGAAAATACAAAGCAGAAACTGTACATAATATATTTTGCATTAGTTGCATTTCCTATCATTCCTGAACATGAATGCAAGAGTTTAAAACAATTGTTAATACAACTGCACATGCTACTTAATGAATATTTACAAAAAAATGAGGTTGAAAATCTGCCTTTTCAAAACCAATTCGTGATCTTCCAATATTATATCAAAAGCGCAGTTACTCTGCAAATCAATCTCTCAACCTACGATATGGATGTTATTGACAAATTTTTAGTACGGATACAAACATTTCCAGAACTCAGTAATATTTTTTGATAATTAGAAATCCATCATGTATTTCTTTCATGTCAATTGCTCCTTGGAATTGCAGATAAAGCCGCTTTTAGCTCGCCATATACAGATTATTGTTCAACCAAGATTCATTCGTTCATGACTGATCTACTCTCGGCCTTATGTGATGATGTCTATATAAAAAAACTTAAAGAGGAGCCTAAAATATTTATGTACGAAGATAGAAAGGGTAGCAGCCTTTCGATGATGACGGATTATTTTATAATGTACGTGTTTTCAAGCTGTATGGTCGATATAAGTAAATCCTCTCGATATTGGATACCTGAAAATTGTGAGAATTATGAATACATAATTCAGAGCCAAATCATAAGAATGATCATCTTTGTTTTTAACACTTACACAGGTATACCTAAGATCTTAGCGAATGAGTATATGCGCATGTACGTTGAGAATCAACAAAATTTGTATATATTTCCAAACGACCATGGTATCTCAAGCAATAGTTTCTATACGGCGTCTAATTCCAATACATCAGCTGAAGAAAATTCATTGTATTACAT
Source organism: Thelohanellus kitauei (assembly GCA_000827895.1). Lineage (NCBI taxonomy): Eukaryota > Metazoa > Cnidaria > Myxozoa > Bivalvulida > Myxobolidae > Thelohanellus > Thelohanellus kitauei. The sequence goes on along the minus strand of JWZT01003149.1, from coordinate 57,932 downwards.
TACATTTAATGGGCATTTTAGATTGAATATTCTAATTTTTGAAATGAAGTTTATTTTTGCCAATGTCAAATCAAGCTTCAATACAATGAATTTTTATTATAGACCGAATTGTGATAATTTCTAGATTTTTTTTCTATCGTTTATTTTTTTCATTTAAATACGTTTAAATATTTTTCGAAACCGCCATCGATGTGTGTTTAAATTTATTGAATATAAGTTCTATATTTAAAATATAATGAGGAAAGTTTATAATAATTACAATTGCCGACCTATGATGTATCATTCTCTCTTGATGAATAATCTCACATTCTAAATCTATTCCCACACCATTTCTTCAATAAATTGTTTTTTTACTTGACCTACGTCATAAACCTATTTGTGATATACAAATTATGGTTTTCGTAAAAAGAATACACTAATCATAAATACGATAGATAGATGTCAAGATGTTAAAAAAAGCAACTAATATCAGATAATCGGAAATTTCATTTATATCTATTATAAATGATACAAATTCAATTGTTGAACCTAGTTGTGGATTACCCAACTGTCTGATAGAAACACTCGCATATTCAAATTTCATATTTATTGTTACCTAAAATTTATTCATTTGTTAAAATAAAATTTAAATTTTCCAAATTTTGTTCTAAGTGTTCTTTTTACTTTAAAATGTAATATATTTTATTTAGGCACTTTCTTTGCATTTTTGCCTCTTTACAATAATTATGATGACAAATATTATATTTTTCATTTCCAAAAACATGGTGATATGATTCAAGAATCTGTATGTTCTTGAATAAACATCAAAATCTCCAAAATATATTTTAATAAAATGATATCTATCCAGAGGGTTTTTGATTTTGTAACATCACATTATAAAAATATAAAATGATATAAATGTATTAATAATCAACAAAATATTAGATATTGAATCAAATTAAGGTATGTTAGATAAATCGTACTATTCACTTTACATCTAATCGTAGTAGAGACCAAAATGGATCATTAATCATCTGAAATTTATTAAATACTATTTATTTACCACATCCAAGTTATAATACATAAATTATGCAATTTATATCAGTATATTATATTCAAAAATTGAATGAATTATTCATTCGACTATTTTTAAAGCTGTTTGCTTGTAAATGTTTTTTGAACTCATAGATAAAAAACTAATGGCTATTCAATGTAAAATGTTTCATAACTAGAGATTATACCATTGTTACAACGAGACATCTTTGTTTTTATGAAATGAAATTTTCTAAAACGACTAAATATTAACAAATATTTTTCCTTCTTTTTTGTTCCATTTATTTCGGATTAACATTTCATCAAACTGTCTATTTATATTTAACTAAAGTGACACCTAAAATAAAAAAAATTGTCATAATAAATGATGAACAGCTATTCTTAATATCAATCTCAATTTAGAATCACTCAATGTCGCTTATTCTTACCATCATTAACATTTAAAAATTATGTTAGAGAAAAATTCTCGAATTTACTCACACTTAAAAATCAATAAATAAGAAAATTTTACATATTATTAATGGATAATATTATAAAGACATTTTGGCGCTTTCGGTTGTGATTTTCAAATATGAGAGAAAAGAAACTTTCACAATTTTATTTATTGCCGTTTAAGAACAGAATGTATTTATGAGCGTTTTACATGATGAGTAAATCTGAAATGACTGTTTATTCCATTGTCATCAATATTTATCCATACGTGGCATACGCTCGACGATTAAACATTTGACACAATCACTAGGGGTATATTACACGATTATGCTTTAGTAACTGGAAAAACAATTAGTCAATGACGTCAAATTTTGATGATCATTCCTCAATTTCAGTTGTTTATAAGCCCATCCTCATGATCTAAAAATCCTCTCACCAGTGTTTTAGACGTTTCTCGCGGAGCATCGATATTTTTTAATTCATTTTAAATATTTAATAAAAATTTAATTGATACCATAGCTAAAGTTTGTGATAATTAAGGAATTGTTGTAATTTGTATCATTTTTTGACTGTCAATTATTGTTTGATACTATAATTTGGAAAATAAAATTATCAACTACCACATTACGTACAGTGATTTACAAATATAAGTTCTCATTCTCATTATTGGTGTATGATTCATTTGTTTAACTGCCAAAACTAAAGGTAATATAATGTTAAAATAAAATTTTCATATTTTAATATACTACAATCATATGAAGAGCTGAAACAGGATCATCAATTATTGAAGATGAAAATGAGGCGCCCAGTTGAATATTTTGATAAACGTATATAAGTAATTCCAAGTGACATTTAAGGTTAATTTTTCCCATTATATTACTTGGAAAATCTGTTTTCTTGATATGTAGATTGTGTTTTACATCTCCAAAACATAAAATTTTGAGAGGAATTAGTTAACCAACCGTTCAAAGAGAAATGTTAAATCTTAAGCCAATTAAAATTTTATAAAAATGTTCAACGATAAATTAAATAGATTCTAATGCAATTGAACACCTTTTTTTCAAATATGCTCAAGAGAATAGCACGTTTGCTATATGTGCGTGTTATGAATTCGAACCTCTTTATCTCGCCAAAACAAGCCATGTATTTACGCAGAATTTATTTATCAGCTTTAAACTTTGTTGCTAGAATGCAGTGTGATAAAAATTGAAAAAAATATTATATTAGATACACTTATCTAATAAATCGATGATCAGGAAATATGAAAAATTAGCGATGTTCATCGTTAGCTACAATAATATATGATAAGTTAGATTTTCATTTAATTGACATAGTTAAATATATGGACATTTTATCAAAGATAATGTAAAATTTTTGCATATGGAATTAAAGATAAATTTCATGCCAACTAAGATCTACTAGTACAGGAGTTCTAAACCTGAAGGGGCCCGACATACTCGGAAGAGAGGGTTGAATGACAATTTTCATGGGGTGGCCACAAAATTCTGAGAATGTGACGTAATTTTAATTCCAACGTGTAAAATTGATTATTATACTCATTTTGTATGCTGGTTTTTAGAATAGTTATTCTTGAGTTGCATTTTAAATAAAGATACCATGGCTAACTAAATCATTTTGTTTAAAACATATTTTATTTTTTCAGCCTAAATATATTTAATCATTAATACTACATCCTATAAAACGGGTTGGAGATGCGCAAGTTTAAGCCAATGCAGGATCACAAATTCAACAGGTATTAGTATAAAGAAAGGAATATGAATTAAAATATTGTGAAGAAACGAAGGTTATAATGAAAATTATGCACGTCTATGATTCAATTCATAAGTTAAATATAGAATTGAAAAACCTCAATGCATTGTTGGTGTAAAAGTTCTATAAGATGAATCTACTGAGCCGAGCAATCTTCTACGCCATTTTGACATGCATCCGAACTTTTTGAATAATGACACAACTTATTTTAGACAGAAAGCTAATGGTGTCTGGAAAATCGAGCTTGAGGTGGTAGGCAATCAAAATTTTTCACAAATAGCTGCAGTTGCTGCATCTTGTTTGTGGTAGATCAGAATCGCCAAAGCTATGAAACCTCATGCAATAGCCGATGAGTTACTGTTGCCGACAGACAAACAAATTGCCCCATTCGTGATTGGAGAGGAATATGTAAATAAATTAAATGGCATATACATATCCCTCGACACAGTATTCAGGAGAAAAGCTGACATATCTGCAGATATTCTCGATCAAATGATTCAGAAAATAAAATCATCAACATTTCGAATATTTAGCATTCAGTTTAATGAATCCACAGACGCTGAAAATGGCTCACAATTATTGGTGTATGCTAGGTACATACATGATAGTATTTTGAGACGTGTTTCTCTTCTGTAAACGTCTTGAAATAACTAATACTTCAAGTAATAAATATGAAAATGCTTGTTCATGTCTAGAAATCCATAAAATCTCATGGGAAAATATTTGTGGCTTGTGCACAAGTGGTGGTGTAAATATGCGATCTGCCATAAAAATGTTAAAAGGGGTGTCGCAGCGCTTAGGAAAAAGGGATTAGAGAGATTGAAGGGGTCGCGGCCCAAAAAAGGTTGAGAACCGCTGCTCTATAGGCTGTTCGGTAATACGTGGCAAATATATATGACTTTAGAAATGAATGTTATCTATTGTCATTTTGTTTAGATCAATATACCAAATATATCTGTATACCTCTGTTCATCCTGCCCAAATATAATATCTAATCCATCCATTTTATGTATCTTAAAAATAATAAAGTAATAATTTGCGAGAATTAGATGGATATAAGTCAAATTTGATGAAAGGCTTTCAATCAATCATCCACCTCTATAATATATTTTTCCTAAATATACAAAGATTCTCAGATGTCGATAATATTTAATTTCGATCATAAATATGCCATTTGGTATTCACAAATGTTAGAAACATTAAAATAGCTAGAAAGATGAGCAATATCAGAATTTTTATTTTACGGTATTTTGTGGGATCGCGAGTCTTCTATAAAACATTTTGAATTTATTGAAATTATGAAATTTTATAACCAGACCATAATGATTGTATAAGGAAATAAATTGATAGATTCATTCGAAGATGTTTTTAAAGAAATGTGACGATTGTTCGATTCTAGTAATTGACCGATATAATATCAATGATACTTAGGCGATTTCCATATCCGCAACGGGACTGAGCTATTTTAAAATCTTATTCAAGTTAAGCGTTAGTCCCTAATCGAAAATATTTATTGTATATTTATCCATTTCTAACTAGATATATCGTTCCGTTTATATATGGATATATATTATATTTTAACGAATCGTAAATCTTTGTAATCATGATTCTATTGATTTTATTTTCGAATATCTGTCATAAAATATTTCTTTTTTCAGCATCTTGAGAGTTCGACGACCTTGGTTAGTTGTTTGTATCCCTGCTAAATTTAATTTATAACTTGAAATACTCCTCCTGAATTAAATGTAATGAAATCAGATTCATGTAGATTTATCGATACTAAAATCTGTATATTACAAATCGACAACATTTTTACACGTGAATTCAGGTAAGTATTGACTGTACAACCATGATAAGCAGTGCTGTTGAAGGGTGCAGAATTTTCTTAAAAATATTGTTTCATATCAAAGACAGCGTGTACGCAGTCGAATGCATGGATATCATGAAAAGTGTTTATTATCAGGTAGAGTTAGCGTTTTTATATTATTGAGATGAATATTTTGGTTCGTTCTTGTTATTGCCGACATATCTATGTATCATGAAATTTTAATATTATGAAGTATATCAAACATAAATTTTTGTTGTATACTAGCACCAAATTTAATTATATTTTCTAAAGATTTTAATCGAGAATCAAGAGATCAGAATAGGAAATACTTTTGATTCTCATGAGAAATATATCAATCGTCTTGATAAATCATATTTTAATTATGATTTTTAAATTTTATATATTAGACGATATCCCCTGGGATCTATCATGCATTTAACCGATTTCTTTTTAACAGAAATGCATTCATTGTTAATTTGTTTTTATTTAAATTATATAATTAATATGAAAAAGATTATACATCCACGACAATGGCGATTTTACATATATTTAAATAATTTCGTGGTTTGCAAAATTTTATTATAAGATCGGTATTCATGAACGGTCATACGTATTTTCTCTTTAAGCGTACGATGTGTCAATTAATGAGTATGAAATGAAATATTGCATATTTTTGAATTATATCTGAGTATATAAAATAAATTATCCTGAATATTCACGCGATACGTTATAAAAACAAGCCCCTTTAGAAAAATTATGATAGTAAAAACAGAGACAGTTAAGCGTTTCCAAATTATCAAAAAAAAATTCTGTCTAATTTGAGTGTCTAAAAGCTGTTTTTTATCACAATTATGTCCTTGCAAAGCGGCTGACAATTTTAAACCAATTTATTCATCGTTTGAAATCAATTTTTCGAAACATTAGAAAAATATAGCAGCAAACAAATATATTGTAAATGAATTATATTTTATTCATGGATACAATCATATTAACTTTTCAGTATTCGCACATTTGTATTTCTATTCTAACAAACTAAAATATAGGAAAAATAGGACTGTAAAAGTTTTATTAAAACAACCCAGTCTCCATTTGGTGATTTTCAAAAAATTTTATGAAGAGGCGAATCGATTTCACAATTTTAAATTATGTTGTTTATATCCTTAATAATTAAATTATGTATATCGAATAATTAAAAATTTAAATGTAACTTCTTCTCAAGTTGTTGATGGTTTCTAATATTTAAATAAAGATATTGTAATTAATTAGGATGTATAAAACCATCTAGAATTCACCGATTTGGCTTGCAACTTACATTTCAATGCATACAAATATCATTCGATATTTTTCATATTCATATGATGATTTGGATGTCTATGGCCGTGTTGGAGAGCTTTCAAGGGAAAAAGCATTAATCTCTGTTAACTGATGAAATGATTGCGGAACTAATGTAGGCTCATACATATAAAATATATTTAACATAACTCTAATTATAAAAATCGAACATGTACTATTAAATAATATCTCTAAATTCTAAAATATCCTGTTTCATTAGACCCCCAAGTTACAAGATTAGATCTTATATACATAAAATTGTTAATGGGTAGATAAAAACTCAAAAAAATTTAAAGCACCGTGAAAATTATTGGATTTAATTATGAAAATATATTCTGTACCATTGCTCAATATATATGTCGGTTGCTTTGCAATAGACGATTATATCTATTGTTGTTTCAACCTTCTTTTGTGTCGTCATCAAACTTCCAAAGTTTATCGAGCCGTACACATATACGATGAGGTAAAAATTCTTTTATTTCACGACATTTATTACTGTCTAATTCCCATAGAATTCGACTTCAGATATTATTAGAGGAACTCGAGGAATCGTTTTAAAGCAGTTTACATCCTTATGTTTGATTGAGAATTGTTAATACCTGAGATATTTTGGAGTAAGTAATGATGTAATGGAATAAATTGGAAATTGGTTTTATAGATGGATCATTCAGATTGATAAAAAACGGTATTGATTATTATATCTATGTTTGCCGTTTCTTGATAATTTATTACGGAATCATAAATTTTGAGATGAATAGATACATCCTTATTAACACCAGCCATACCTGTCCATTATTATCATACATTATTAATAGCCTTTAATTCCCTTTTTTGGGATAAAACATTGCAAGCGATTCTCCAGCCACCCAAAGATAGATTCATGATCAAAGGATACAATGTGTGAGATTTGTTAAAAATTTCAAATCTCACAAGTAAAGACGGGTAGAGACCTAGATGATAAGGATTTCATATATGATATTTTAATGACCGTTTTCTGATCCAAAAACTATTTAATTTTACAATTACTGTAAAAAACACATAACGAGTTTCGGGATCGATATTTGTTTACATCAACAATGGCCTTATAATTCGATTGTGTTTCGGGTTGAAGATTAACTATCAGGAAACAAAGATACGTATTTTGCATATGGATTGAAACCCGTGTACAGAGATGCCACAACAAAAGGTCGTTGATTTTCTGAAGTGATTTTTTAGAATGTCCTGAGAAAATAAAATGATATTTAGTCAAGAGATGATAGCCTCTATATACACTAAGATCTATTTTGACTTCCTGATTGGTATAAAACATGTAAGATATTCTGATGTAAATGCTTATGATTTGAAAAAACCAAAGTGTAAAACTTGGTGAAATTAATTTTCTGCAGTTCATATTCAACGTGAAAAATTTAAAGCAGTGTATTCCACATCTTTGACCGAATCATCAATGTGATGTTCATGTACAAACATTTGGTAATGCGAAGACTTTTTTCTTGAAAATAGACGATACAATTGAGGTTCCACGATTATTTAACTATTTAAATAATACTATGAAAATAGATGGTAACAACTAAAATCATACGCGCTATTGTTATATTGTTGAGTTACTGTTTGATAACAATGGACGAATATTTGTGAAATAATGAAGTAACAAAAGATCATTTTGAATGGATAGGTCTAGCACCTATCTGATAATTCATATTGATAAATAAGCAACGACTGGTGCCGATTAATTTCACAATTGTAAATAATTAAATTAAATATATTTAATAGATAAATTATTATAATCTTTGAATCTCAATTTATTCTGGTAATAAAAAATCATACAAAGAATTCAATTTTATATGCAATTAATTTTTATATTTTCATAATCATAAGTGGCATATCCTTCAAGTTTGGAAATCAAATCGATGATGACAAGCTTTTACACATATATACCTTGTCAATTCATATTCATGATCATAGACACAGTATAATAAATCTCACAATTTAATCGTCAAAATTATTAACATTTTTTGACAAATATTAATT
>JWZT01003149.1:24294-36388 GCA_000827895.1 Thelohanellus kitauei | reverse complement strand
TATATATAATAAATTTAAATAATACCAAGTTAGAACGCCGATTTTTTAACTATGTTAATATTTACATTTTTACATGATAAATATTCGTATATTTATTATCATAAAATTACCCACTCATAGAAATATTATTTCAAAGATAATATACGGTAGAAGAATCCATCAAATATCAATTATTATTTCAAATATATATTAAATTGAAAAATTAGGTTAAATCGCGAAATTTCTGATTTCTCGTTAATTTTATGACAAATTGATTCGAGATATATAATGATTATGAATTTTGCCTTCCTGATTCAATCTAGATTTCACTCTGCAATAAAAAAAATCAATAATATTTCTAAATTAAAATTTAGTTTGTAATTTTTACAGCTAAAAGATAGCATATGTATATCTTTAAATAAATTTATATGCTGAAATTAAAATATAAAAACATAAATCCTGTTAGCAAAAAATTATAGTCATAACCTTATATCATTCTAAATCAAAATTAATAATATACATTTCTGTAAAATTCATAGATTCTTAAATTAATGAATAAAAAACATAAACAATTACCGATTAAAATCAAATATTGTAATCACTAATAATCAAATTTTAGATGATAAATTCTGATTTTTATAGTAAACAATGAATTTCATCTTAAATGTTATATCTGATTTAAAAATTTATAATAAAGTTTGAAACTGTGCAGTAAAAAGAACACACAAGCAATAATCTAAGTGCACCTTAACAATGATCGTTTTTATTAAGTATTACATAGATATGAAATATCTGACTTAGATACTGATTATATCATTCTCTATATGACCAACATAATTTTGTACATATTTAAGGATATTTGATAAAATTTTATTCTATAACTCTAAGGAACTAAAATAACGAAATATGAAATGATAAGGAGACATCAATTATAAATGTCGCTTAATTATGTATATCATCTAGTTTCAAATGGATACAGTTAATGAATCATGTAATTATATTCTTTGAAAATTCTTTTTATTGTAATAAATTGTTTGCGCACTAGAAATCAAAATCTTTTAATTTTTTTGTATTATTTATTTCAATGACATCAGATTTTAACAATTGGTTTTATTCGGTTGAATCTGCTTTGGTATTTGATTTTACAAGTTATAATGGTAGAATTAGGCCTAGAAGTCGATTATATAATTCAAGGCATCAATCAAAATGTTATTGATAATTATATACGAAATGTTCAATCTCCAAATTTTATAATATACTTTTATACGGTTAGAACCTTCATATTACATTTCTCAAACGTAAATGAATCAAATGTTGATCATTTCTTTTTGAATCATTTTCCCAAGATTCTTTTTGATGAGTTCATCTATATGGATGAGCGTAGAACGAATTTACGTCATTATCAAAAGGTTGGAAAACTGTTTCTTTGTGTCTTTACATTCATATATCATAATCGGAAATTGCTAAATGATTCTCACGCAATAACTTTCATCAAAGTCTTTCTAAAATTTATCAAAAATGAAGAAAATATTTCGAATGTACTAATAAGTTGCCTTATAGATTCAATCATGATTTGTGTGTCTCATGAAGTACATAAAGTGTATTTCATCGATGAAAATGCAATGGCTAACTTTTATAATTATTTCAACATTCGATCGACCCGATGTTTCGATCAATTTTGGAAAATGTGTCAAGAGGTTAATAATTTAGATTTTTTGTATGGTCATGGTTTATGTTTAAAAAAACTGACACGAAACATCAATAAAATTTGGACTGATTCATTCATAGCAGCAAATACAGCTATAGGTAGATTGTCATGCAATATATTTTCCATGGTCAATTGTTCGGGTTTGTTGGATGAAATCGATAATGAGGTTAATAACTTATATCATATCAAGGTGTCTGTTCTTTTACCTTATATCCACAATATAGATCAAATATATCCTCAAAATATACTATATCTCTCACATATTTGGAGTGAAATATTTACCAGTTCAAAAATACATTTCTTATCGATTCGATTGATAAATTATCTTTTATTGCAGCTCTCAATACAATTGGAATTTCAGAACAACTTCTAAATACTAGCATGTTTGAAATGACAATGAAAATTAAACAGAATCTGTTTATTATACATTTAACATTTGTCGCCTTTCCCCCTCATTGACTATGACATAAAAACCTGGCTACACAAAATTTTATCTTCAACACACAGTTCATTAGAAAAATTTATTAAAAACGCATCATTTAATAATATTGCCATCGAAAACCAATTTTATATCTTTCAATATTATCTCAGGTGAGCAATAACTCTAAACAAAAATCTCGAAAGGTATGACAGATTTGTCAAAATATTATCAAGAATTTGTATTCTCATCCATCATTACGTTATGCTTTGTAATTAATAGAAATTCATTCATGTATCATATCTGATGATTATCTTTTAAAAAAATTTCATAATATGCCAAAAAACGAGTTGTATTCATGGGGAAATCTAGACAAGATTAAAACATTCTTATGTGATTTAATAACGGCTCTTAGTGATGAGAGATATATCAATATACTGAAAGAAGACGAAAAAGTGTTTCTTTACGAAGATATAAAGAGTGACTGCATTTTCATGATATCTGAAGATTTTATTAAGCATGTATTTTCGCAATCTGAGTCACATTTAATCAAAACTTATAATATCGAATTATTTCATTCTTTGTAACCATCTAAATTAAATAAATACAATCGTATCATGAAAAAGATTATCCATTCATTTAACGAATCAAATTGTATCGATAATATCAATAAATATGATCTTCTTGAATTATGCCGCACAGATTCAAGGTTTTTACCACCGATGCCTTGTATTCCAAAAGATTCTTTGGAATATATCGAATTCAAATCTTGATTCCGAAAAATTATCAAATACAAGAATGCAAGATAAATCATCTTTTATAGGTCTTTTGAGTGGTTTTTCGCTGATATACGAACTGAAATTTATTTTTGGGCGTATCGAATCGAAATTCGATAACTTGAACTTTTAGTCATCTTTATGACGTGTACTTATTTTATGCGTTTTGAAATCTTTATTTTTATAACATATATATGTAAATCGATTTGTGATGTATCATTTTATCGCATTGATTCCTTCCCCTTTTCAGTATGTCAATCACGTGATTTAATAATTCGATATTATTACACTCCTTTGGCAGGTGAACATGTTTATCTCGGCACTTTTATGAAATAATCATTGTGATAGTTCTTAAGCCATATTATCGAACGAAGTGTTATTGTATAAATTGTGTTATTGAATTAAGTTGATAATATTCTATTCCTTAAGATCCACAGTTGGTAAAAACAGCGAGGTGTACATTCTAGTATAAAAAGTTCTTTAATTCATAAACTATATTGATATGATATTATTTAAAATAATAGAATAATTTTCAAAATATTACCCTATGCAAAAAATATTAATTGTATGTTAAATAAAAAACATAAAATCAGACGGATACATCAACCTAAAATAAATTTTTCAATATTTTTTGACAGGGTTTACAAAAATAAAAAACAGTGAACAAATATCATCCGGCTACCTTCTTATTCCAAATTTTTAATTATCAAGATAGTACCAGAATTCATCCGTCTTAGTAATCATGTAATATAAATTTTTTGAATGAAAAATTTTCTGGTATCATATATATTTTATGACAGAAATTTAATAATGGTCAATATCAGGGATATTAAGAAGATTATCATAACACCATTTTGCATTAACGAATTCGTGTAAGGACAAGTAAAAATTCACGAGTAGACCTTATCAAATTTACACTAGATAAAAATTTAATCATTCAGTAAAAACCACAATGTTTTAATATATTTTTGCATGAAATATATTGAAAAAGCACTTTTAAATAATAAAAACATTCTGTATGCACAAAGTTATATATTACAAACCATCAAAAGTTACCTTTATCTGGAACAAGAGAGCACCACATAATTTTTTGATGCATAAACTGCCCTTTCTATCCCAAACTTAACCTATTATCAATTGCTTGTATCTAGATGGAAAGAAGAGGTGTTGGGATCAAACTCAGCATTCGATAATTAGAGGGTTTTTTGCGTTTATAACATAGCATTAACGGAATCCCACAATAGTCATTGTGAAGAATGGATGGTAGAATCAAATCGACTAACATCAAGAGCACCGAGTCATTAAATTCAAAAAATTTTAGGAACATAAATATTTTTTTAATTTTTTTATTACTTCCAACCGTAAAATGCATCGTGGTGAATTTTTATTGTGTTTAATATAAACAGCATGTATCGACATTCGAAATAATATTAATCTATATATTTTCACCCCTCTATTTTAAATCAATAACGTATGTTTTCGCAGATCTTTGGAACTTTGATTTGAAAGAATAATGACAAGAAATTCAGCGCTTCTGAAATATGTTGACAAACAGATTATGTTCTCAAAATTTGACGATAGAATTTCATTAACTCTACGAATCAATAGCATCATACAGTATTTAAAAAAAATCTTGATGATTCAGAAAACGGGTGACATAATTTATATGTTTAAGAACATTTTAATTACGACATTTAGAATTGACGTAGCTCTAATTTGTTATCATTATTAGTAATATAATAATCACAATTTGATAATATTAGATAGTTTATTATTTTTGTATCTTTAAATGAAGATGAATTTAAGTGGTTGTATATGAGATCATCTTTATTAATGGTAAAAACTTTTATATTAATATTTTCATTATTAATCTATGAATACCACACGTTTGAGTGTATTAGCATTACCCTTTCTCCAATTTTTTAAAAAATTGAATCCTACGACTTTTACAACGATGCGACTAAAATAATAATTTGTATCGTTTAACGTGCATTCAGGGCTATGAGCCATGGGTATTACTTATAGAGTTGAAATCCACTGCAAATACGCATGTGTTACATATCTATGTATCAAAAAAAAATGTTCTTAAAAATTTTGATGGTGCGGCTAAGATAATTGTGAACCTTATACACCTAAACATATGTGTATGAATTTGTATATAAAAGATTTTATTTGATGATAAATATCATAAAAATATAAAAATATTGATTATGTTACACTACTGATCAGCATTTTCCATCTTAAAATATTTTTTAACTGTGAATATTTTGCTATAAAGACTGTTGGTTAAATGGAAAAACAAACCACGTCTATTTCAATTTGTAACAAACAAATAATTTGAATTCCAAAATTATAAGTATGCTTTAATTTATATATTATAGTCATGAAGAGCTGGATGATGTAATTGTATAATTTGCTCTGAGTTATCAACGAATAACTATCTTGAATATTTTTTTTCTCATGAAAAGCCACCTCTTGGAATTAAATGAAGACGTTCAAATAGATTTTCAATGAACAATTTTATTTTATTGACACGAAATGTAAAAAGAAGATATATTTGAAGTTCTAATCTTTATGAATGGCCGATCATGTGAATATCAATATAAGTGATTTCGTTACAAATTATAATAATTTGTTTTTTAATTTTTATGTAATTGTTGAGAAAATATACATTTAATATTGTTTATAATTTTAATTAAATAAGTTTTTATTTTCGTTTAAAATGAAAATACTTTGTTACCTCACCAAGATGTATAATTATATGAGATATATTCTACAATAAATTTTAAAATTCAAAAAGAAGTATTCTGTTCATATGTAGAATTAAAAACATAATAATTCTAGATTTATAAATTTTCTTAAATGTATATGAATCACAGCGCATGCCAATTTCGGTGATATCATATTTATAAGTTTCACTGATAAACTGTAACTAACACAACTATGTCAATGTATTCCATATGACCATTTGACACAAATAATTTTTTACAAAATCAATTACGAATACATTGTATTCACAAAAATTTTGATTAAAATTTCTCATATTACCAACGATTTCAAATGATGAAAATATATTTAATACAATAGAAGTAGATCTAAATTTAAAACATAGCGTTAAATCAAAGATTAGTAATTACAGGATCTCAAAAATTAATTAATAAAAACAATGCATTTAATTTAAATAAAAACATAAAAAATTTATAAACTTGTTGAATGTAATATTTAATAGATTACTATTTGTCCAAATATCTACCTGTCATCGACAACTATTTCAGACCCTACTAGAAGAGATTAAACTCTCTTAACAGACATGTTGTACTTAATATTTTGAATATTAGAATATACTATTTGAGATTGAGATAAATATATCGAGAGATTTCCTATTGTTAAACTGAAGGATTCGAACATCTCTTTAATTAAATCGAATATGAAAAAAATATATGTTTGCTTTGGGTGATATTAGAGTAATTGATTTTAGATTTGAAAACATTGTCGTTTTAGATTATGAATTGAAATAGGACTATCAACGAATAGGTGTCAAGTGGCGCATTAAAACTTAGCATGTTATCAATTATATTTAAAAAGATGCATTTCAGTATATAGAAATAAGTGTATGTGTAATCTTACAAACAATGCCATTCGATTAGAGAGTCGTTGTTTTTGATGTAGAACTTTAAGTTTTTCAGATATAATGTCGATTTTTAGTTTAAAGATTGATGAAACCATTCATGGGTTGTGACACTGATCTGGTGCATAATATCCTATGCATTAAATGCGTAATATGTGACCGTTATTCTATCCTCAAATCTATCATCAACATTTAAACATATTTATGATATTATTATGTTTTTAAAAATGATATTTTATAAAGTGTCGGTCGAATATCAGCATACAATTGTTTTGTGCTGGATTGCGAATGCGATGATATAAATTATAAACTCTTTTTAAAATAATGAAATATAAATGTAAATATTGATAATTTTTCTCTATTATGCATGTAACCCGTTATTACCAAAAAGCTAATCTGAAAATAATGATATTTGTAATATATATCATATCTCTATTAATAAATGTATTTTTGTGTCACACCTCAGTAAAGTATACAAATGAAACATATTAAGTATGTTGGAGTGAAAAAATAACAGTCAATGAATGATTTTATTGATTTTTATTAATTATGGATAAATATATGATAGATTTTGAAGGGTTGCCATATTCTTAAATGTCATTGTAAAAAAGAATCAAAAATATTCAAAAATAAAATTATTGTGATTAAATATAGGCAGAATGTTGATCAATTTCAACCGATATATGGATTCTGGACATTGGACAATAAATATATTTTATAAAAACGAGAATAGAGGACAAACAAAAATAGCCTCCTCAAATAAAATTCTCTAGCCTGTATAAACGAATTCGGAAAATTGACATCAATTGTTTCAGCAGTATACTGATTTACACATTAATCATCAACCACCAGATTTGCGAAATTGATAAATTTTAGAATGAAGCAGTATTATTCGTCATTCTGACAAAATCAAAATTATTCGGATCGAATATATCAGTGACTTCCAACGTCATATAATGTATCTTCTAAATCTAAATGTCTCTAAATTTTGAATTTTGGTCATTGCTATTTTATGTATTTAATTGAAGAATGAAGAAAATATTTTAAATTTTTTTAATCTGATAATTTACAAAATACGTTTTAATATGTTAAGGACGTCATGGAATGAGTGATGAGCAATTGGTAATATTTTGGAAGAACTTCGGTTTTAATTCGAATGTTGTTTAAATAGAATTCGAAAAATATAATTTTGTGAATCATATATTCTCTGATAGATTTGTTAATAGGTCATTGTGACACATACGAATCTACTATTATCAATAAAAAGAATGCCTGTTTTGTTTGTGCAGCATCAAGTTTTGTCAGCCAATATGGGGTTGGCCGATAAAGTCCGTTAATATCCCTATCATGTAGGTCATATTATTTAAACTCCAATTTATCTCAATATTTAGCACTTAAAACTAAATTATACGTCTTTTTACTAAATTCCTCGTATAACACGTTGATTTGTATTTTAGCATATTTCAATGGTAGCTATCACAGTCTGAAGATATAATTTCTATTGAGACACTTGATTTAACAGATCGGTATCTGATCTCGAGAGTCTCGCTTTACAATCTTCTTCCATTTTGGTATCAAATTATCAATCTGGATAAGGAAAGGCTAGTTGGCTAAAAGGTATATTATCCATGGACCTTTCTCTTGCAGCTAGGTCGTTGCCGTGTTTATATTGTAGAACCTTACTTCGTCAATTATGAAAATATATTGGTGAATTCTATTTTAAAATCAACACTTTAAAAGCTTCCATGATGTATCCACAAAAATGTTTTTCATTGCATTGATGATAATATGTCTTGAAGATTTCCAAGTTACAGGCTTTCTTGATAACAGAAACATATGCATTTAATTTATCGAAAATTACTCAATAGAAAATACACGTTGTGACTGTGAAAGCTATTACAGAAATATATTCAGATACAAAAGAGTGTGTTACTTATGAGAAGAAATTTACGAATCGGTGAGGAATTTTTTTTATTTAGCTGTGAATATTGATTAAATTTTTGTTAAAAAAACATCACAGATATTATCATGAAATCTCATATGTATAATTTGATTCGAATGATTGAAAAAAGATTAAATGACATCATATTTTATTCATAATCATCCATTTTGATTTCGTGATTCTTTATATAAATAATAAAAAACATTCACGTAGAATTATAATTTGTGATAACTAATGTATCTGAGACATTTTTAATAGTGTAATATTGACTGATAGTAGGTTTTAATATACAGGGTTTTCATCTATTATCCTGCTAATCTAATTTTGCGCAAATCCTCTATTTTATTTGTGTCAATAAAATTCAATTTAGTTATATTTAATGGTTGATTGAAACGAGAAATATTTTTGCTGTATAAATTTAGAGGTTCCATCAATTTTTGTCTCTATTTTTATATTTATATCTACGACGAAATAAACTAATCCTAAAATTATTTTCAAGAGATAATTGCTACATCAGAATCTGTCATGTTTCACCATTTAAGAGACATATGTTTTATATATGAATGATTATTCATGGCACATTGTTGTGAATCGGAAGAAAAAAGCTGGTGGACTTACGACAGCAATATAGTAATTAAATAAACTAGTTACGCTTCATGATTGAGTTGGATATTTTAACATGTTTGAAAGAACCACAAACGTAGGCGTAAATAAATATCAGCAAGAATATTTATTTAAATTCTAAAATCTAATTCTCGTTTCAATTATTAATAAAATATCTCAAAAAGCAATTTTGTTGATGAGAGATTTAATACGTGGTTTGCGCGACATGAAATCGAATTGGCGCTATTTTAAATGGGATTCACACGATAATTGATAGAAACATTGTATATATTTATAATATACGGGAAGTAGAAATGGAAACAAAAATAAATTATTTTAACATAAATATTTTCGATAAGACAAACACAAAGAAATATACAATCAATAGATGATTACGCATGTGTTTATCTGATATGAATACTCAAAAAAAAATTTCACAACTCGTTTGAGACTTAGATATAAATTAATCTGATAATGTTCTATTTTTCATCGAAATATGTGTGAAGAATTCCAGAAAATATTGAGAATTATGTTAATTCCTTAAAATAAATAAATTGAAATGCTATCAGATATATAATTATAAATTAATCATTTATAAAAGGATTCTCAACCGTGACATTGTATGATATTTGTTGGCCGTACCCCTTAATATCATGGAAACTTTGAGTTTATTTTAACTATTCGCACGTTAAAACATTCTGCCTCAACTATTTTTTTCTGTTCGTTTTTAGAATCGAGATCTGCGTATCCTTAGAAAAATGTCCTTTTGGTCGACAAAATAAGCATAATTACATAGATTTTAATTGCTGAGACATAAAGATATCAAATTATTCAAACAATTGCCTATCAATATGTAAATCTCCGTAAATGTTGTCTATTACAGTATCAATAAATGTCAAATATTAGATTATAAAGATATCGTCGATTTTTAACGTAATTAAAACGTCGTGCCGTTTCGAATTACTAAAAACATTTGCTAGTAGCTCATATTGAAGGTAATATTTATAAATGGAAAAGTTAAGATATCATAAGACTTCTGGAACGTTGTATGTAGCCTAGTTGTGATTTGAAATATTCTTAAATTAACGAGCGCAAATATGTAAAACTATCTCGAACATTAAATCGTGGTCCCGAGTAAATATACTGATCATTATTTATACACCACTGTTTAAATTTAATGGTTAAATTTGATTTTTGAAATTATTAATGTAGAGATTGTGGAAAATATCTATCAAATGAATCTACGCATCCAAGTTAACTAAAAACACATTATAATGGAAATCTAATCTTTGTTGAAAGGCATCCAAGTATTTTATTTTGAAAGCTGAATGAGTCATTAATACCAGAAAAGACGTTGTTTGAATATCCATACGTCACATAATTTGATGAGTTGATGTGCTTCCTCTATGATCGCTCTCCGAATACACAGAGAAATAAAAAAAAATGCAGCTCAGCTTCATATTTGCTGATTCCGTTACCCTGACATTTTGCTAGAGTTATGATAGAAGTTGACTTGTGTATCAATTATATAGAACGTATATTTCAAACGATATTCCTCACTAGAAGATATCTTATATGTTTTTTATACTCTCAAACAGATAATTAAACAAAATGCAATCACCTGAAATTCTCCAATTTTGTGTTCAGCATAATGAATGGACATATTTTATGAATTGTAGACATTTATAGTTTTGGGTGAGGTATAAATATGATTATGATATAAAAGGTATATTTCTATTCAGTAAACCTCTCGAAACAACTACTACAGAATGTGAAGTTTTCTTAAATTTGCACATTTTTTAAAATGAAGAAAATTTTTTTGGGAAATAAAGATAGTCTACAGATGGTACTGAATCAATGTTTTGATATTGGTTTCAATCTTTAGTTCTGAATGAGTCACTGAAATATTTTTGTATCATACTGGATAATTCGTCGACAGATATCAGCTAATGTGACACTATCACAAGATTTGCAGGACTAAAATGATATATTCTTTAATTCGGTATATTTTGTCAAAAGCCGAATATTAAAAAAGTCAAATATTTTCTCAAACCGGTATCGGATACAACCCCTCAAACAGAGTTGTTTTTAGGAAATTGAATTTAGGTTGATGGTAATTGAAAATGTTCTAAAAGGTATATATTTTTGAGTGAGAAGAGAAATTTTAAAACAGCAATAAAAACCACAATTAGAATTTTTTTTATATACAAGACAATAATATGAAAAAAAATAGTTTTTTTTTGTAAATATTCTCGCAGCTTTAGATGAAATATATTTGTTTTTGCAGGAAAAAATTGTAAAATAAGTCAGGCATATCTTGACATATAAGATCGTAAAGATGAGATGTCGGATTGGGACATCAGCATTTACATATTATCAACACTCATTTTTTTTCTATGAGGAAGATCATGTTTATCTTGATAAAATGAATATAGAGATATTCGTATCAGATAACATTTTTTACATACTCATTGATGAAATTTCATTAAAATTTTCAACTCTACCTTACCATCCATTTGTACTTGCAAGATGTCGATATAAAGATAAAAATTGAACAATTTCTGAAACATTAAAATATAGCTGTATTTAGCTCATGAATACAGATACAGCCAAATATGATTTCATTATGAAATTCAATATTTTGGGTAAACTGCTAAGATGATATCGTATCCGGGTTTGTGAGAAGTTTTAATCTATCACATTGCAACCATATATTTATTATCATGCGTTTACCTGCCTTATATTTATCTAGTCGAAATATAGAATATAGTTGATGCAAATGGTGGCATTGTTTACCCTCTTTCAAAAACTATCTAATAAATTTTTAATTTGCGGAAACTGAAACAAACTAAATCATTGTACTGACATAAGGATGGTTGCGAAATCTGTCACAAAAAATTTATGGGAATGTATGTCAGATTTTATCTACTTTTCGGCTCGAATTTCAAATTTTTATATAAAAATACTGAATTGTATATTGTGATTATGCCTCATCGAAAAATAAAAACTCAACTTCATAAATTTGAATATATTTGTTTAA
>JWZT01003140.1:41299-59416 GCA_000827895.1 Thelohanellus kitauei | reverse complement strand
TTTCGAATCATTCTATCATAATGTTTTATTTATTGGTAACGGATTAAAATGATATGATATTTGTTATTATCTCATATAATATTAGATATTTTTCAATAATATGGATTTTTGACGTCATATTTATGACAAATTATTTTTTGTTTCAATAAATTTGTTTTGTCGGATGTTTAGGTTAAAAATAAGACAAAATAGGTGTATTTTTTGCAGCATGCCATTTCGGTTTCGTCAGGCCATTTATTAAAGAATCTGGTTAGACAAAGCCAAATTATATCTGAGAGATTTTTAACATTATTCCTATCTTTGTGACAAATTGACATATGTATATAAAATTTCATAATTTCTGACTTAAATTGATATATTTTTATGATAACGTTTTGATGTTTTATGAAAATATCCAAACTTCAAATTTCCAAATACCATAAAATCGGATATATGTCATCATCCATCTTTTTGCTGTTCCAAAAAAAAATTTCGGCGGGTTTTATTACAACGTGTATCGTTCATCGAAACATTTCTAACGATATAAGAACATATGGATCGATAATGGCGCAACTGCAAATAAGATTCAGCCATTGATTCATCGTAATCTGTCAACTGGTTAGATGACTTTGGTTTGTTTAATCACTCAGTTTCTTATATTTCATACGGTGATATAAGGGGTATGGTGTTTCATTAATTCAGTTTGAAGTATTGGTACCTCCTGAAGACCCGAAATATGGTTTGGATATACAATTAACAATGAATTTTACAGACAAAGAGTAAACGCTTTTTTACTAACTAGTCACATTGATTTAATGAAGGTACGAGGCGAAATGTTAAAAAACATCAAATTTACTGACAAACGATTTTATTTTACATTTAAATGGAATAATGAAATCGACGTCATGATGGATATTGGTTACAATATTGATGATGACCATTATGTCTGTATTTTTCCATATAATATTGTAATACAAGATATATCGGCAACTAGCAGTAATTCATTTCTAAACTCAGAATTCTATGTATTTGTCAGTGAATATCCTTTTTATATGTTAATAAAAAATATTACTGAAAAATATTTAATGGTTGAAAGACCCGGGCCGACTGATTTGATACATGAGCAAGGTGGTAATGAAACAATGGAAATCGTTGAGATTATGGTGCTAATAAACAAGTTGAATGTCAAAGAACCGCCTCCTGGTATATATATTTAATCATTTAGTTGCTAAAACACCTTTCAAAAAAGGACACAGCACCAGTTCTACTGATCGACGAAAAAATGAACTTACAAATACAACTCCATGGACCATTATACCCGAACATACAACAAATGAAAAATATTCAACACAAAGATCATCAAGCCCTACGATTAAATATGGTGAAAGTACAGAAAATTCAACGCAAAAAATCGGAAGCTCCTCACATGAAACTAGCAATAACACAGATGCTTCAGTACATATATCACATAGTAACACTCTTAGAGGGAGTGAACACATACAATCTTCAACACAGCCTACAACAAGCTCCTCATTAAAACATAGTGAATCCACAGAAGCTAAAACCAAACCGTCAAGAATCTTATTACCTAAATCTGACGAAAGAACAGAGACTATAACACATACATCACAAAGCACTACACTTAGTGAGAGAGTGAACATTAACACTCTTCAGCAAAGCCAAAAACAACAAGCCGCTCGTTTACACGGGGAACATCCACAAATTCTTCAACCAAGCAGCCAAGAATCTCATCGCCAACATCCGGCGAAAGCACAGTTGCTTCAGCATATACATCACGAAGCACCACCCCTAGAGAGAGTAAGCATTTAAATTCTTCAACAGAACAATCCTATAGCTCGTCGTTTCAGCCTAGGGAATCCCCAGATGCTTCAACCTATCCTTCAAAAATTTCCTTGCATAAATCGAGCCAAAGTACATTTTCTTCAGCCAGCTAGTCACAAAGCACTAGGCATAGAAAGAGTGAAAACAAACAATCTTCCGCACAACCAACAATCACCGGCTCTTACAAACCTAGTGAAACCACACTAACTTCAACAAAAACGTCACGGAGTTCAACCCCTCAATTTGGTGTCAAAGAAGAATTTACAACTCAGCGAACCGAAAACACAACGATTCAGTCATTTGAAATTAAAATATCTTCAAGAAAGAGCAAAAGTACATCTGCCATAAAGTATGTGGGGGTTATATTGTTTTTCATGTCCCTTGTTTGGTTTTATTGCATTAAAAAATTGGAAAAAATATGGAACCCTAGATGGTCGGCGTCATCGTTTATATTATTAAGAAAAAATACTAGTAGCCGATTAGATATCTTGATGATAATATAATAAATTCATATAATTTTTTGACTTATTATTCTTAATAACATACTCACTTTCAAAAAATATTCAAACATGGAACAGCGAGAGCAAAGTATTTTCTGATTGGCAGAACCATATATCCATTCATATTTCCCAGTTTGTAAATTAAAAAAATAATTTGAACATGTTCAGGTTTTGTTCGGTTTTCGATCAAATATAAAAAACATTCACATTTCTAAATTTCTAACATATTCTGACATTCATTAAAGGATGTAAACAGTTGCAATGGACCATAAAACGAATAGTCAAAGTTAACAATCAGATACATTCATAAATATTCCACCTGATATGACTACGATTTTAGTATTTATTATTCGTGAAAACTAAAATGATAAACCAGATTCGTAAGATGTATATTTGGCTAGAATTTGCCATATTCTTACGATACAGATTGTAAAAATTAAGCCTTAAAATTATGTCGATTATTGTTTTATTTTGGAATTAATAGCGGAATCTATTTGTATTTACAATCTCAAATATATGGCTGTAATTTATAAATTTCATTTTGTTCCATGTAGGTGAATGAGGCAGATACTCTAAAAATTAATATATTGACATTTGTAAAATTTGTAGATTTGACAATTCTATTGTGAGAATCAAAAATGCTTTTTTTAATGTAGATTTTATATTTTTTTAACACATGGAATGATATCTGTACCCAGAAAAAACTTATGTTACTACCAAGACCAGTTAAATAGACGGAAAACATTATGAAATTATACCAAATAATTTACTACTTTTTAAAAATTATACCAACTAACAGTAATTATATTAGCTGAGCCAAAACAATATATATAAATAAAATCTATTTTCAAATTCCAAACTGATATTAGTAAAATTTAAATTATTAGCCATTCTATGATGAATGACGTGTTGTTTTATTTAAAGTATAAAACAATTTCATTAGATTTCCTATAATTCTGAAAACGATCATAAAATTGCATAGGACAAAAATATGGAACACAACACATGATTTGAACCAAAACAACTTAAAATCTATTTCATGTAAATAGGTATATGATTGGACAATAATGAATTTTCAAATGATTTTTTCATAATTAGCATCTACAATTAAGAGCTGATAAATATGCTAATGTGGAATCTAAAAATATCTGGTGATATAAAATGTATGATGAAACAACTCAACGGCTAATCAACAGATATTGATAAAAATTAATCACCTAATAGTAATTTATCAGAATTTATTCATTCAATGTTATCACTTTAGCTGTTCCATATCTAGAATGATTGAGATACTATGGTATATTGTCCGTTTACGATACAGAAAGGGAAATTATTTTTCAAATTAGTTTTTTTACTCTATGCAATTTAAGAATGGTAAACACAAAAAAGTAAACATACCCACGGATTTTATGAATATTTTAAAAAAATATTGCTGGCTGTTATAATATGTCAATTTGGAGTGACACAAATTTGGCTTCAATCAAATTACTCGCTTCTTCCAAATGATCTGTTGGTAATCCGTTATAAAAATTTTAAAATTTACAAATAATGGTAATTTTTTGCAGAGTTAACGCATACGATTGTGGCTTGAGGTGTATATCCGAGATATCAAGCGTCTACTTATAAAATATTATCTTTAGAAATCTTAATTCATATGTACACGATAAAAATAATTTATGTGATGGTTGTTATTAAAATCGACGTGAAAAAAAAGAATTGTTATTAAAAAAAAAGTTTGGCCTGCATATTCTTCATAATTATTGCGTATATATCGTTGCAGATATTGTATGAATCAAAAAAATATATCGGCCAATGTAGAAAATAATATTTTTCTAATATTTATTCATGTTCTGTTGAATTTAAGTGACTGCGATAAATTTTTTGTTCCGAAACAAAATAAATGTTAAAATAATGTCGAGATATATTTTTATATTTCAAATGGTATCAACAGTGTAGAATGTTCATATGAACAGATTTCCTGTTGTTTGGGTTTTGGTTTATCATTTCAAATGTCGGCCCGATTTAAATTTAGCACAAACAAACTTTCAATCCTTTTATATTTTAAATATTCACCATATACATCAACGGTCTATATACATTAGATCTTTTATCAGTTTTATTCGTAAAATCAACTGAAAAATATTTTAGAATACACAGCCTTAAATAAAACTGGATTCATGAATCGGTAGGATCAACCGGCTCTAAATTAGTGTATATTTATTGTATTATATGAAAAACAGTTGTTCATGATAATTTTTATATCAGAAGCCCATCATTTTACATAATGTGAATCTGAGACAATCTAATTTCTTACATATGTACCAATGATATTTTCTATTTATTTGGAAAATATACTACGAACAAGTTATTTGTAATCTGTAATATTTTACATTTTTTGATATTATAGAGAGAAAATGCTTAGCACGAACATTTCTGAAGATTAACAACACTCGAATAACTAAAAAATGAACATTTAGCTTCTGAAACACGTTAATTGAGAACGACGACTAAAAAGAAACTAGAATTCGTCTTTAAAATAAATTTAAAATTAGTTATTTATACTTAATTGACATTTTGTGTTATTTTATATTCATTACACACAAAAAAAATTTTGTACAATTAGGAAGGCCTCATATCAGAATAAAAACTATCAATTGAAATCAATGTTTAATATTTATGCTTCTGAAACAATTTTTCGATATATTTAAGATTAGATCTGAAAAAAACATAATAGAGAAACTTAAAAATTGACTTTCTAAGCTATCTGAGTTAAATATGAGGATATTTTTACGTTATAACTTAAACACATTCTTTTAACCTCGTGTATTTTTGAATGAATTATTTTCATGATTTTCTAAATTGAATAACAGAAAAAATCTTAGTTAGATCAAAATCACTCATAAGTTTGATCATCAATTTTATCGCAAAACATCAATATACAAGGGTGACTTGACTTCGCCATCTTGTTAATATCATGTAGAAATCTTTCCATTTTGATATTTGTGAGCGACAAATTTCATGGTATCCTAGAAAACTATATTTATATTATAAACAGTTGAGGCGATAATTCTTTATTTCTAACTCGACCTTTTGACGGACGCCCATGGCGTCCACGACTTCGAGAAAGTTAGAATAATTAAATGAAACCTTGCATTAAAGATTAAAGTATAAACAGATCAACCTGATAAGGAATACCCCTCTCCTCCACCTTTTAATATCAATCGCTATCTGTAAAGCATTCAAAAATGAAATCGATGACACCCGGACTGCACTCATATAAAATACCCCCCCCCCCTCCCCAATGGATTTATACAGACCCTCTAAATGAACATGGAGAGGTGATTGAACAGCTTTTAGATGATTATTTAACATGGTGCAAACAAAAATATTGAGAAAAACAACAATTACAATTCTCAAATGATAAAAGTTTATATTGCGTGGTTGCTGTCAGAGCGCATGACCAGGGTTTGATTAAAAAGCGTTACCGAGTGAGTGACTGACACTATTCTATCATATATACAGATGCTCCCATCCCTCCATGTATGTGAAAACTATTTTTGAAGTTTGAAAAGAGTTGTGGAACTTTCTGTGTAGAATGGAGTAAAGAGAAGATAAAAGTAATCAAACAACATATTTTCGAGTGGAACAAAAGCCAATCAAATAGAATTCTAATATTCAATTTACATCTTTATTCAAATCATACGGTTGTAAAATGGAGTCCAAACTTTGAATTTTCTTAATATCGATTGGTAAAAATGAAAGAAACAGCTAAGAATGTAATTTTATTGAAAGATTTCATGATATTGGTGCTTTTTCGACGTTCGTTGCAATTGAGGATGGAGGAATGTTTTAAGTTTTACTTTTAAAAATATTAAATAGAAGCTCAGATGAATGTCTATTTCTTGTGGATATTAAGACTTTAATAATTTGTATACTTGAATTATTAATTTTGACATTAGCTGTGAATAGCTTCTGAAACAAATTTAGGTATATTTCTGATGTACCGTCATTGTTCATTATGGGTCTGTGTTTAGACATCTTATGTTATGGTCCGCTTCAAAAATAAAACTTCTATATTTTCACAGTTGTCAGATTGTATGAAGAGATCGTTATTAAATGTAGTTTATGTATCTGGTAAAAATAATTCGTTTAAATTTGATGGGTTATGAGGAGCTTGACATAGATTTTGCCTTTTCTTCTGGATTGTAACCTTAATACAATGTTTGGAAGATGAGGACAAGGCACTAAATTTCAAAATATTTCTAGCGGTTCAGAAAGGATTTACGATGTAAATGTTACAGTTGTTTCACTTGTCTCTGAGTGTTAAAAACTATTTCTCCAGAATCAAAATAAATGGTATCTGTTTGGTGGTTATGATTGTTTAATTCATTAACAGCCCTATCATCCACAGTATGACAATGAACTAGTCATTGAGATTCATAATATTGAGTAGAATTCAAACATGTTTTATTCTGACGTGTGTACTCCAAGGCTTAAATATAATCATTGAAATATCAATAATCTTCATCCCAAGACTTCTTAATATATTGATCTCAATAGTAATAACAATTAATTCAATTTATTATACGTAAATTATCATATCTAATGGTGTTTCCCTGTGTATCAAATAATACAGAACGAATTTCAATCATACCTCACCGTGTGAAGCAATGATGCAGAGAAGAATTTATGGTGAACCGTTTACTACAGTCAAATATTTACCACGAAATTTTGTTTCAAGGAATTTTATGTTTATAAACGGTAGATTATAGACCAATATAATCTTCATTAACGTTTAAATAAATTAATTATGATACTTGGACCTACATCATCTCTGCCATGAACTTTAATACGAGGTTAAGGATTTAATAGTCTGAATAAATGAAAGAGTCTATAAAAAAGCATTTTTTTGCTTTTTGAATAGATCATTCATTGAAATCTTAATAGATCACAAGTTGAATACAAAATATTATGATAATAATATTTACATGCATAAAATTAAATTGACAATTTTATTCGAAAATATAATACCTTTATATATGATAATAATCAAACAGGTTTCTGTCCCCATAGTGTGTTTTAATGAGTCACCAATTACTAAATAATCAATCGAGCATATATAATCTGTTTTTTTCAGATAATATTAATTAGGCATCTCTTATTTACCGTTTGGGAATATCATATTAGAGACATTTGCTGGTAAACGAGTCTCCAAAGACAGACGAGGACTGAAGCTCAGCCTATGATAACTTGATGACATCATTTATTTGTATGACTTATATTCATTTCAACGATCGACAGATACCTAATATTTAAATAAGGTTCCTTAACATAACTGGTCAAAAGCATATCGAAGCATGTATTTAAAAATGGGTGCTGACGGAGCAACAAGTCGATATGTTTTGTACATTCTCGATTTTTAAATTGTTTGACATAGAAATGATAACATGTGTGCGATTTATTTGTGAAAATTGTAACAGATACGATGGTTGATTCATATTATTTATAATATCATGCTTGTATCCAAGTGGCAAGTTGATGACCTATTCTTTACATTAATCGGACAATAATTATCCTGTTCTATATTATTCCCGTTAATATTTTTTTGGATATCATGAATATTTAAACAAAAAATAATCATGATAAATGGTTGATGTAAGGATTATTTAATGAAAGATTTAATATTCTTCCAAAAATATAATTCAACTTTAAGGACAAGAAGTGACAAAAAACGACTGTACGCGACATTTAAATATACATTAAAGATTTTTTCATTTATTAAACCTATTCAACTTTCCATTAAATGTATAATGAGTCAAGCATTCTCCTATAATCAGTGGCGAATTATATCTATCGATTAGAGTAAACGAAATAATTCATTTAATGAATGAAGTCTCTGATAAACTAAATGATTTTTTCTATTGCGTGTATGTATTTACTTTATCGTTATATATTTTTAATCAGCCTATTACCTCTTTCGATTGATAGGCTTAGACACTCATAAATGCTTTATCTTGTATTTTTTTCATAAAAGTAAAGGTTAATTCATAAAGATTCTGTTTTTTCGGTCAAAAATATGAGGTTAGATTATTGAGCCTAATGTGATCAGTAGCTTACTATGATTGGCATAAGCCTAACATCACTAATCTTTCTAACATTTATCATTTACATTGTTAAAATAAGAAAAACAAAAAAAAGAATTTTTTTTAATGACAAGAATGGAAAGTCTGAAATTTGAAACGGGAAAGGCTGTAATGAAGTTTATTTGTTATTTAAATGCTTGCGAAATCTAATTCGCCTATGACCGCAAACAGCATTATTAATTCGATAGTATCATAAAAAAGCAGATAATAATTTTATCTTAAGAAACCACAACGCTGTTAAATCCAAAATAGATGCAAGTAACAAAACCAATCATACTAAAAATGTATTGTAATTTTTATAAATACTTAAAAAGAATATTAAGAATCTAGTGTTTTTACTGATCTGAAGATATGATTTATTTGTGAATTAACACCTTATTTACTGTGATAAAAATAATATTGTTTTAAATATATAAGTAATCATCAGCGTGGGTTCGAAATATGTTTTTTGGGGTAGTGTGACGTCAAATTATCTTTTCAAATCATTCTACCATCATGATGTATTTGTCGATAAGGATTAGGATGATACGATATGGGTTATTAACTCATATGATTTAAATTATTTTTCTATAGTACGGTTTTTGTTATTTCGTATTTATCTCGAATTCATTTTTTGTGGATCTTGTAAATCTATTATGAGGACCTTTCGGTTAAAAATGATAAAATAATAAATAAGCGTAATTTTTGTGCAACATACCATGTTCAGTTTCGTCAGGCCATTTATTAAAGAATCTGGTTAGACTAAGCCTTATTAGATCTGACAGATTATTCAAGTTCTTTCTAAGTTGGAGACAAATTGACATATGTATATAAAATTTCATATTTCCAAAGTTCATTGGATTTATGTTTGTAATAACGTTTTGATGTAAATGAAAATATCCAAACTTCAAATTTCACAATACCATAAAATCAGAGATATATCATCATATATTTTTTTTATTTCCAAAATACAACTTTCGGAGGGTTTTATGACGACGTAGATCGTTCATCGAACCATTACAGACGATATAATAACATCATATGGATCTATAATGGCGCAACGGCAAATAAGATAGCCACTGTTTAGGAGTAATCTGTCAACTGGTTAGATGACTTTGGTTTGTTTAATCACTCAGTTTCTTTTATTTCATAAGACGATATACGGAGTATGGTGTTTCATTAATTAAGTACGAAATCTTGGTACCTCCTGATGATCCGCAATATGGATTGGATATAAAATACACCATGAAGTTTACACACGATGGGTAGGTGCATTTTTAATAACTAGTCATGTTGATGTAATGAAGGTTAGTAGCGAAATGTTAAAACACATCAAATTCGATGAAAGATCTCTTTCATATAACTTTATGTTGCATAATGAAATGGACGTCGGCACAGATGCTCGTTACAATATTCGTGACAGCCGCTATGTCGAAATTTTTCCACTTAATATTGTAATACAAGACATTTTGGAGAACGGTAATTTATTTTGTCACTCAGAATTCTATGTTTTTGTCCTTGAACATCTCTTTTCTATGGAAATAAAAACTATTTCAGACAAACTACAAATGGTTGAAAGAGAGGCACCGCTTCCAGTGATGCATTCGCAATGTGGTAAAGGAACATTGGTAATCAGTGGGATTACGGTAGTAATAGACTTTTTAAAAGACAAAACACCATCTCATGGTACATATTCTTGATCATTTAGTTGCTGAAAATCCTTTCAATGAAACATATAGCACCAGTTCTACTCAACGACTGAACGATGAAATTACAAACAAACATACTGGAAGCATTACACATGAACACACTAAAAATGAAAAATATTCAACGCGACGATCATTAAGGACCACCATCAAACATGGTGAAACTACGGAATCTTTAAAACAAACATTCGAAAGCTGGTCGCATGAACCTAGCGAAAGCAGAAATGTTTTAATACATACATCACAAAGCAGCTCGTTTAAAGAGAGCGAAAACAAACAATCTTCCACGCAGCCAAAAACAACAAGAGGCTCGTTTCAACATAGTGAATCCAGAGAAAATTCACCCATGCCGGCAAGAATCTACTCCCGTAAACCTAGCGAAACCAAAGATACGTCATCACATTCATCACAAAGCAACACGCCTCTAGAGAATCAGAAGAAACAATTTTCAACACAACCAACAAAAAGCCCCTCATTTCATACTGAGAAATCTACAGATGCTTCAACCAATCTTTCAAGAATCTCCTCGCCTAAATCTAGCGAAAGCACAGTTTCTTCGGCTAGGTCTTCAGAAAGCACTAGGCTTAAAAAGAGTGAAACTAAACAATTTTCCACAAAACCAGCAATCACAGACTCTTACAAACCTAGTGAAACCACACTAGCTTCAACAAAAACATCACAAAGTTCAACCCGTAAATTTGGTGTCAAAGAAGAATTTACAACGCAACAAACCGAAATCAAAATGACTGAGTCATTGGAAATCCAATTATCTTCAAGAAAGAGCAACAGTACATCTGTCGTGAAGTATGGGGCGGTTGCAGTCGCTTTCATGTTATTTGTTAGTTTTTTGGCTTTTAAAAATCGGAAAAGATATCTAACTGCAGATGAACGGCGTCAACGTTCACGTTAATAGGCAAATTACTAGTCGCTGATTCAGTATCATAATAATATTATAATTACTTCAAATAATTAATTTTATTATTCTTGATATTTATAATCACTTTCAATAAACATCTAACCATGAAAAGCGAGAGAATTTTTTTGTCTGGCCGAGAAAACCCATATATTTTTTCCTATTTCACAGTTTTTAAATTTAAAATAATAATTTGAACACGTACGGGTTTTGTTTGGTTTTCGATCAAATATACAAAACAATTCACTTTTCTTCATTTCTACCATATTCTGACATTCATTTATTGATGTAAAATGTTGCAATCAACCATTTTACGAACCGTCAAGTTTAAAATCAGTTCATTCATCAATGACCTTACTGATACGACTACGATTTCCTTTAGTATTTATTCTTGAAAAATACAATTATCAATCAGGTTTTATCGTCATATTCATGGAAGACACATTCCAAAACCTTTCTATAAAAATAGTAAAATCACTATCACAAAAATTGTGTAGATATTTATGTTTTTTATGAATTAATACTAGTATTTTTAAGATTCATAATCATACATACAGGATAGTAATTTTTCAATTTCATTTAGTTCCATTTTCATATATTTTAGCAACTAATCAGTAAAAAACTGTTTTATTGATATTGACAATACATGTAAAATTACCAAATCTTGTTTAGGAATAACAAATGACATTTGTTTGGTCGGTCTACACTTAAATGTAAGACTAAATGTGGTATCTATATCAAAATCAATTTATGTAGTTACCAGACGAGCCATACGAGAAGATGAAGCATAATGATTAAATAATTGCTGAAAATTTAATGTTATTCAAAATTAATACAACACTCAGAGATTGGCATAGCCAACACAAAAATTATTCAACAAATTGAGTTGAAAATTGAAAGTCTTGTATTTTTTAAATTTATAGNCTACAGATGCTTCAACCAATCTTTCAAGAATCTCCTCGCCTAAATCTAGCGAAAGCACAGTTTCTTCGGCTAGGTCTTCAGAAAGCACTAGGCTTAAAAAGAGTGAAACTAAACAATTTTCCACAAAACCAGCAATCACAGACTCTTACAAACCTAGTGAAACCACACTAGCTTCAACAAAAACATCACAAAGTTCAACCCGTAAATTTGGTGTCCGAGAAGAATTTACAACGCAACAAACCGAAATCAAAATGACTGAGTCATTGGAAATCCAATTATCTTCAAGAAAGAGCAACAGTACATCTGTCGTGAAGTATGGGGCGGTTGCAGTCGCTTTCATGTTATTTGTTAGTTTTTTGGCTTTTAAAAATCGGAAAAGATATCTAACTGCAGATGAACGGCGTCAACGTTCACGTTAATAGGCAAATTACTAGTCGCTGATTCAGTATCATAATAATATTATAATTACTTCAAATAATTAATTTTATTATTCTTGATATTTATAATCACTTTCAATAAACATCTAACCATGAAAAGCGAGAGAATTTTTTTGTCTGGCCGAGAAAACCCATATATTTTTTCCTATTTCACAGTTTTTAAATTTAAAATAATAATTTGAACACGTACGGGTTTTGTTTGGTTTTCGATCAAATATACAAAACAATTCACTTTTCTTCATTTCTACCATATTCTGACATTCATTTATTGATGTAAAATGTTGCAATCAACCATTTTACGAACCGTCAAGTTTAAAATCAGTTCATTCATCAATGACCTTACTGATACGACTACGATTTCCTTTAGTATTTATTCTTGAAAAATACAATTATCAATCAGGTTTTATCGTCATATTCATGGAAGACACATTCCAAAACCTTTCTATAAAAATAGTAAAATCACTATCACAAAAATTGTGTAGATATTTATGTTTTTTATGAATTAATACTAGTATTTTTAAGATTCATAATCATACATACAGGATAGTAATTTTTCAATTTCATTTAGTTCCATTTTCATATATTTTAGCAACTAATCAGTAAAAAACTGTTTTATTGATATTGACAATACATGTAAAATTACCAAATCTTGTTTAGGAATAACAAATGACATTTGTTTGGTCGGTCTACACTTAAATGTAAGACTAAATGTGGTATCTATATCAAAATCAATTTATGTAGTTACCAGACGAGCCATACGAGAAGATGAAGCATAATGATTAAATAATTGCTGAAAATTTAATGTTATTCAAAATTAATACAACACTCAGAGATTGGCATAGCCAACACAAAAATTATTCAACAAATTGAGTTGAAAATTGAAAGTCTTGTATTTTTTAAATTTATAGTTGTGACTATTCTATAATGCATGGAATGATTGTTTAAATCATAGATAAAATAATTTCATCAAATTCTCAATGATTGTTTGAAAACGACCATAAAATCTCTTGATATCAAAAAAGGGAACACAACCTTAAATTTATGCCAAAACATTAAGAAATTTTTTTCATACAAATCAGTATATGGTCGATACAAATGTATCTCACCGATATGTTATCAATATAAATATTTTCAATTAAGCAGTTATTAATATAATAAAGTGAAATCTAAAAATATCTGGTGATATGAACTTGTGGATACAGGGATTTCACTCCAAATTAGCGTTTGTCAAGTCCAATTTGGCGGACCAAAAACCGAATCTAACTGGATTAAAACCAAAACACAATTTAACTTGAAACCGCCGCTAAAATTACAGCTAAACCAAATCTGATTGGACAAACGCAAAATTTGAGTGGACAAGTGCTAATTTGGACAGAAAACATAGTAATACAACTTAACGACTAATCCGTGGATATTGATGAAGATTAATTTCCTAAATGGAAGTTAAAGTATTTATCTATGCACTTTTATCACTTAAGCTGTTTCCTATCTAAAATGTTTGAGATACAATGGTATATTGTCCATTCACGATACAGAAAGGGAAATAGATATTCAAATTAGTTTTTTACTCTAGTCAATTTAAAAAATAGTTTCTCAAACAACGTTAACATACCCACGGTTTTATTGCATATTCTAAACATAAATGCTAGCTGTTATTTTATGCTACTTTGCAGTGACAAATTTTGCCTCAATTAAATTACACGCTTCTTCCAAATGATATGTAGATAATCCGTTATAAAATTTGTAAAGTTTACACAACAAAGTATTATTCTTCATAATTAATACTGATGATTGTTGCTTCATATGTATATCCGAGATACCAAGCGTCTACTTGTAAAAACCTAACTTTAGAAATCTTAATTCCTAGTCATGTTATAAAAAATTATTTATGCGATGGTTGTTATTTAAATGGATATGTAAAGAATAAGAATTGTTATTGAAATAATAGTTTCTGCTGTATATTCTTCATAAATATTGCGTATATATCGTTACAAATATTGTTTTACTCCAGAAATTATATCGGTTAATTTAGAAAATAATATAAATACTCTATGTTTTCTGTTCTTTTGAATTTATTTTACTGTGATATTTCGTGCACCCGAAACACAAAATAAAGGATTAAACAGTATCGATATATATTTTTTTGTAATGATATAAACCATGTAGAATGTTCATATGAATGCTTTTCGTATTGTTTAGATCTTTTTTAGATCTTTCAAATGTCGGCCTTATTTCTAATTACCAAAACAACACTTTCAATGCTTTTATTTGATGAATATTCACCATATATATATCAACCATCTATATACGAGATCTTTTATCAGTTTTATTCATAAATTCCACTCAAAAATATTTTAGAATACATTGTTGAAAATAAAATTAGATTCATTAAAAGGTATGGATATGCTAGCTCTAGATTAGTGTATATTTATTCTAAGATATAAAAAACAGCTTTTAATGATACTTTGTATATCAGAAGTCCATGATTGTATATAATTTGACTTTATACAATGTAATTTCTTGTAGTAGTTCAAATGATATTTTCGAATATGTTGGTAAATATATAACGAACAAAATATTGGTAATCTGTAATATTTTACAATAATTTATATTGTAGACTGTTAAATATTTGCACGAACTAATCCGAAGATCAACAACACTCGAATAACAATATTCAAATAATACATTTAGCTTATTAAATGTATTATTTGAATATAGCAACTTATTATATCCTGGAATTCGTCTTTAAAATAAATAGACAATTAGTTTTTTGTAGTTTACTGACATTTTTTTATTTTTCTATATTCGTTACACAAAAAAAAAATATTGTTGTACCATTAGAAAGGCTTCATATCACAATTTACATCGTCAATTGAAATCAGTGTATAATATTTATCCTTCTGAAAAAATTATCAATACATTCTCTGTTAGATTTTGAAAACAACATTTAAGATAAAGTTAAAACGGGTGCTAAGAGCTATCTGAGTTACGTATGATGATATTTATGATTATAACTTAAACAGATTCTTTTTAACCTTTTTTAGTTTTGAATATAGTATTTTCGCGGTTTTCTAACTTTAAAACCAGAAAAAACCTGAGTTAGTTCCAAATCACTCATATAAGTTTGCTCCCTAATTATATCGCTAATAGTCAATATAGAAGGGTGACTTAAGTTCATTATACTGTTTAAACATGGTGCAAACTTTATTATTCAGTTATTTATCAGCAGAAATTTGATTTTATTCGAGAAATAAAATTCTATAAATCTTTTCTAAACTGTGGAGACAGTAATTCATTATTTCCATTACGCACACCTATCCATGTATGTGAAAAACAATTCAGAAGCTTGGAAAGAGTTGTGGAATTTTTGATATAGAATAGAGTAGAGAGACGATAAAAGAAACCAATCAACAGGTTTTTAAGTGAAACAAAAGCCAACGCCACTATAATTCTAATATTCGATGTAAAATCTTAATAAAAATTGAATTGTTGTAGAATATAGTCCAAGCTTTGAATTTTCTTCTACATCTATTGGTTTAAATGAAGGAACAACCACGAATGTCATTTATTTGAAAAATTTGTTGAATTGATGGTTATGTTGCTTTTTCGAAATCCATGATAATTGAGGATGGTGGAATGTTTTAAGTTATACTTAGAATATATTTATATAGAACTTCTTAAGAATGTATATTTCTTGTGGACGTTAAGAAGTAAATATTTGGTACAGTTTAGCTATTAATTTTGATATCAGCTATGTAATGCTGATGAACTAAATTTTTTTGTATATTGGTGTACAATCACAATTCATTTAGGGTCTGTTCATAGACATCTTATGTTATGGTCGTCGTAAAAAATAATAATCCATTTTTTTCCTGTTTTCAAATTATATGAAAAGCTCGTCATTAAATATAGAGTATATGAGGCTGGAATAAACTGTTCGTTAATATTTAATGGCTTATGAGGAACTTGACTTGGATTTTTTCTTTTCTTTTGAATTGATAGCTTAAAACGTTGCTGAGAAATTGACGACTAGGAACAATGTTTAGAACTGGTTCTAACGATTCATGTATCATTTGAGATGTATATTTCACAGTTTTTATCGCATATACCTATGTATTAAAAACTATTTCCTTGAATCAAATGAAGTGGTATCGGTTTGATGGTTATGATTCTTTAATCCATAAACATAGATATTATCAAGAGTATGACACTGAATTAGGAATCGAAATTTACAATATTAATTAGAATTCTAATATGTATTATTCTGATGTGTGCACCACTTTACATAAGAATAATCATTTAATATTCTTTATAAAATGAATTCTAAGTATATGGACCCCATAAATAAAAAAAATTATTTGCATATATGATACATGAATTATTTTATCGAATGGCGTTGCCTTGTGTAATAAATTATATAGAACGAATTTCAATAATTGCTAATTTTCGCGCGAAGCATCGACGGTGAACCGTTTATTTACGACAAATAATGTACCAAGGATTGTTTCATGTTTATAAAATTTTATATCATAGAACAATTTGATATTGGGACCTACATCATCTGTCCTATTGTCTTGATGACGAGATAAAGAAGTTTTTAGTCAGAATAAATACAAGAGTCAATAAAAACTCATGATTTTCGTTTTATGAATAAACCTTTGATTGAAATCTTTATAGATCCCAAATTTAATTAAAAAAATATATTTTATACAAATATTTACTGGCGTAAAATTAAATTCAAAATTTTATTCGAAACATATAATACCTTTTCTATATGCCGATAATCCAACTGGTCGCTGTTCCGATAGAGTGTCTTAATGAGTCACCAACTCTAAATAGTCACTTCAGCTTATATAATGTGGATTTTTCAGATAATATTAATTAAGCATCTCATATTTACCAGTTAGGAATATCATATTAGAGACATTGCTAGTAAACAAGACTCGAATAACAGACGTGTACTGGCACACCCCCTATTATAACTTGATGACATCATTCATTTTCATGACTTCCAATTCGTTTCAGTGATCGACAGATACCTAATATTTAAATAAGGTCCTTCAAAGTGTTTGGTAATAAGCACACCAAAGTACGCATACAAAATTGGCGCGGACGAATTTATAAGGCAGATTTTTTAATACTCTCAATTTTTACATTTTGTGACATATAAACGATAATATATGTGCTATTTATTTGTGAAAATTTTAATGGATACAATGTTATATTTATATTATTTATACAGAAGGTTCCCTCGACTCGGTATTTTTTCGACTCAAGTAGTTATTTTTGATGATACTAATTCCTCGTATCTAATTTGTAAGAATTATTTGAGATGGATTGACACAATAAAAATTGACAAATTTATATTAAGGAATTTCAGGAAATGATTAAAACAATCTCAATCAAGACGAGAGGTGATTTTTGTTGCAACAATCGATTTGACTCAGATGGCCCTTCAGTTGATCATGTTCGATCTTCAAAAAGATATTATAAGCAACAAACGGAAATATGTAATACACAATTCCTTATATCTTTTTGTTTCGATTCAGTTTGGCGTGCCTTAAATTTAGGATTTAAAGTTTTGAAAAAATATCAAAAAATACCGACTAATTGTCTATTTTTTTGTTGTAGGAAGATCGCGCGCGATTGACTGAAAGACGATCTGCTTTATATCGATTGTTACAACAAAACTCA
>JWZT01003132.1:81590-93977 GCA_000827895.1 Thelohanellus kitauei | reverse complement strand
GTCCATTTTGAGATGACAGGATATATTCTTCTGTAGCTAACCGAGAACTTTCGCCTTGATCATTACCTCAATGAGCATGCTCGATAGGTCAAGATTGTTACGGAGAAGACTCCTTAACCTCAACGAAATCAAATAACTTCATGACGTGTTCTAACATTCTGTGCATGAATGATTCCATGGGGTTAATTGACCCTGTTTGACTGAAATGTTGAGCCATAAATGCAGTTTTGTAAGCCTCATACTCTTCCTTATCTGACATATCTGGCTTTTGAGCTTTTAAGGCTTCAACTGTATCGATTAGTTGAGTGCGCATATGCGCTTGATGCTATCGTACCAGCGAGCCAATGTTCTGTCCAAATATCCACTTCTTCTGCTTCCCACCCAACTTAACTTTGTTGTAAACATCTGGTGTCGTTAAAGTGTATTCAATATTCATAACTGCTGACTTCAATGAAAGAATATGTGATAATACTAATATACATGCGTTTATTTATGTATACTTTGAAAAACTTTTATTGTTTAAGTACTTTAATGAGAAGATACTAAACACGCATGCTTCACCAAACAAAAGCGTATTTTTCAGTTTCGCGCAGACTCATTTCGTTATTATCATCCGACACCGAGGAAGAATATATCTTTCTGCTGTTTTAGTTTTCTCCATTCAGTGATACACTTTAACTTGTGGGTTCTGTCCTAATACCTTGCGCACTGATCACAAACCCAAGGTATTTGATACCGGTTTTAAAGAATTTACACTTCTCCTTTCTCAGTTGGATGTTGAAATTCGATGACAGATGGCACTTACTTAATATGGTCAAGATGATCTTTTTCGTTCTTTTTAAATATTATGTCATCAAGAGATATAAGTTTTTATCAATAAAAGCGCACGATGCATTCTCCTTCGTTCTTTGAAATGTAGCTGGGGCGCTTATAAGTCAAAAGGGCATCATGACGAAATCCTAAAATCTAAATGGCGTCTTAGACGCGATCTTTGGGGCATCATTTTCGTCGACTTTAATCTGCTAGTATCCAGAGGCTAAATCATAAGTCGATAGGATGCTAGAGCCATTCAAGCAATCGAGAGTGTTATAAATTCTATATAGAAGATGCGAATTGTCGATCGTAACCGCTTTCAGTTTTCGCAAGTTACAATAGGGGTATTTTACCATTTTCTTTGTGTTAAAAATAACGCTGAGGCCCACGGCGAGATGCACCTTCTAATAACATCCGCGTTAACCATATCTTCTAACATATTTTTCACATGGTTTTCATTATAGATTGACATTATTCTGATTTGTTGTCGAATCGGCCTAGAGTCAACTGTTTCAATCCTCTGTTTTATTCCCTTGTACCAGCCCAAGACGAAACTATGGGTAGCGGACACGTTTTTATGGTGAGAAAATTTTTGGCCACTTATAATATATTTCTGGATCTAGTCTATCATAGTTAATTATTTGCGCCTCAT
Source organism: Thelohanellus kitauei (assembly GCA_000827895.1). Lineage (NCBI taxonomy): Eukaryota > Metazoa > Cnidaria > Myxozoa > Bivalvulida > Myxobolidae > Thelohanellus > Thelohanellus kitauei. Next base: position 92,512 of record JWZT01003132.1, on the reverse strand, counting down.
CAGGGTTTCTCTCCGATCCGGCCTTCGTTTGTGCCTTGATATGGGAGGTCATAAGTACCGTGGTAGAGCCTTTATTTGCGAGTCGGTCATCAAAAGTTATAATTGATTTATAGTTTGTTTGAAAATCGTTACCCAAAATACAATCACAGAAAAGCGATCGCGACACAACAAAATTGTGACAAAAGAATGCCTCTCCGATATGTGAAGTTTTCCTCAAATCGGCAGCATCAATTTTACCATCGTTCGCGGTTTTAATATCGTCCTTGATTGTGTGCAATGTGAAAAATGTTTTAAAATTTTCCAATAAATAATACTTTACAAGAGAGATTTCAGCACCCGTGTCGTTTATACATTCACCGTCCACCCCATTGATTCTTCCCCTGAGCGTTGTTGGATTTCTTCTGTAGTTGGCCGATCTTGCCATTTCTATCTATAGTAGCGAATTGACGATCGAATCTCCTGTTAGAAAATCAGAAATTCCTGGCTAGATGTCCTTTCTACACAGCCGAAACAAGTGTTCGAGCTCTTATTATACTTTACGTTAGCCATCTGTGTCGCCAATTTGTCGAGATTTCGTTCGATGATCGATAACCGATCTGTATTCATGTTGGCAGGACAAACCCTCTGTCGCGATCTAGATTCTATTTTGTTCGCACAATTTCGCGGTGTGCCAAACCGTTTGGACATTGTACGTTTCAATCAGCGATCCTGAGAGATTCGTCTTCGAGTCCGTTTGTAAATATAGAGATGCGAAATGCAGGATCGGGCTCACTTGCCATAGCTAAGGAAGCAAGCTGAATGATGGCGATGGCAGTTCCTGACTTCTAGTGGCTAAATTGAGTCAAACGCTTGTTGTCAACAGGTATTAAACGCGCCTCCAAATTTTTGATCAAGTATTTGTACTTGCATTGGTCCCACTTTAACGAGGTGACCTCATTGTGTACCTCCAGCTTCAAAACGATGAGCAGGGTGTCATTCCAATCTTCGCCTTTGATACCCTCCATAGGGAAAGCTAGCTCAAACTTTTTGAGCTATGCCGTGAAAAATTTACCACTGAAAGGCGGGATCTTGCTGACTTTCTTTCCAGACCACGCCAATTGTAACTCAGGCTTGTTCGACATCAGCTTAACTATATCGCTAATCTACGACTATAGTCTTTACACAAGTATGATATTTCTTGCTTAGAAAAATATTTGTGAGAGTTTATCTTAAGACTAGCGACAGATAAAGATCTCAATACAGCTTCCAGATGATCATAATGTTCTTTCTTTGATTTCAAAAATATAATTATGTCGTCTAAATACACACAAATATACGGCACATTCAAAAATATCATGTTCACGAGTCTTTGGAATTTACCTGTAGCACCAGTGAGTCCGCAAGGCATCATTCTTTATTCGAACAGTTCATATTTTGTTCCAAACGAAAAAGTATATTTCTCTATGTCCGATTGTATAATAAATATTTGCCAGTATCCATCTTTTAAATCAATGGTAGAGAAGTAGTAAGGGTCCTTTTGTTTATTTTGAACATCCGTTAAATATGGAATTGAATATGCTGTTTTCTTTATGATCGTATTTAACTTTCTGTAGTTACCGAAAATTCGAATTTCTCTGTTTTTTTGTACAAATACAACGGGAGCGCAATACGAACTGTTTGGTTTTATCATGTCATTTTTTAACAAGTTCTCAATAACTTTCCCTATTTTCCCTTTATATTGAATTCATACAGTTCTTGGGGGCTCACGAATCACTTTCTGAGGTTCAAGGTCTATTGTGTGATATTTTTTTTTATCTGTAGTGCCTGAGTATCGTTTAAATAAGGATTTATATTCATCGCTTAGATCATTTAGATATTGTGTAGCACCAGGAAATGTGAGTTATCATCAAAGTTAGGAATTTCCTTGGTGAGGTCATTGGGTTCTTTCGTATTATTAGAAAGAGTAGCTACAATAGTTTCGGAATAATTTGATATAGTTGGCTTAGAAGAATCGTATTTTATTTTTAAAGCCATAAAATCGACACCTAGCAGGTATGCTTTGATCAAGTCATGAATTATAAAACATGCTGGGGTAATTTTTTTTTATCAAAATATGAATTTAATATAATATAAACGTTCATGATCAAAATATTAGATCCTGCAGACTTCAACTGCCTTGAACCCCAAAACACCCAGGAGTTATACTATAAATGTCGAATCAAAACGTTATAACAAAGAAATTACTCCTCCTGTATCAAGAATCCGTGTGCTAAAACATCATTTAATGACATTTTAACTACAGGGAGTGAATTATCAGTATAGAAATAAGTAAATGGTGTCATACTTCGATATCGCTCACGGTGCATACTCTAGAGAAGCATTCTGGCAGTTCCTTTTGATGTGCCCGGTTCTATTGCAGAAATTGCATCGTATCTCATTGTTCTAAGTCGTTTCAAATTTCCTGATGATTGCAGAACATACTCCGGCTTCTTTTCGTGTTATTTTGTCAAAATTGTTTTCTAAAGTATGAAAATTTCTCTTTTATTCGTCGATTGCTCTTGTTGTCTCGTCCATAACGTTTCAAGATTAAATCGAGTATAAATCTCGAGGTTAAATAATTCTTTTGGATGCAGCAATAGCTCGATCCATGGTTCTGATTTCTCCTCGACGAGCTATTTCTTAAGCTATTCAGGATCAACTTTTCTCCAGTAGTGTGCGATATAGAGAACTTCTCTAGCCGTGCATACGAATGGAAGATAGCTTAGGTCCACCAAATCCTTTATTTTACACCCCAGAGCTTCAAAATCTTCAAAATCGCCTCTTTTGGTAATTCTCAAGCTCTCTCATTGATTTTTATGAACTATGCGTGAACCTCGAAATGATTAATCCTTTTGACTTGGTATATGACTCCTGTACGTCATCGCCCAACGATCTAAAATATTTCTGGACAATCCGATCTAAAAAGACAGGAGAGATGGGCTATCATTTCCTTCTATGACGACTTATTTACCCCAGAAACACTTCTGGAATTTCTGTATCCATTCTGAGAAGTTTCCGTCCTCGAAGATCTTTTAATTATTTAATAAGGACATGATATGTATACACGCCAATGGAAGAAGACTACGAATATGCCACTCAGATAATAAGTAATATGTCAGGACATTACCCCGCTAAAAATGTGGTATATTCAATACGCATCTAAAAGTCTACTCCACACGTTCGTCTAAATAGACTTGAATAACATCTTTAACTCGGCCGTTCTGTTTACATCTAGGTTAGATTTGTTTTGTGAAAGAAGAAAAAAATAACGAGGGGCTTCGAACAAGCGTTATTTTTGGACAAGAGAGATTCTCACTAATGACCGAACCGATCTAGTACCGACACAACCTTTTACTGTTTCATTGCCAGGATCCACCGAACTGTTGTTCTTCGTAGGTATCTCCTGATGGTTTATTTCTATTGGTGCCACTTTAGCATCTTCCTGCAATATGGCTTTTCTTGCCCCAAACGTAGCATATTGTGACTCGCTAGTAGAGCTTTTGGCGACGTCTAATTATGCGCATTGGAATCTCTTCCGGTTATTTTGAAAGTTTCATGAGAGATTTTAAGTGTCAAGGCTCTTGACGGAGGCATTAGCGATTTCAGATTCCTCGCCTCTAGTAAACTAGCTTAACAGTTGTGCAATTTACAAATAACTCATCCGCTCTCAATCTATCAACACCGACGAGTTCCCAAGTCATAATGAAAGAGGCCTTTCTGTTAGCATACAGTCACCCAATAATTTGGAAAAAACAGTGACGACTCGAGAAATGAATCCGGTTAACCTTGAAACATTGACATGACAGACTCATTATTTGATATTTTGGTTGGAAATCGAAGCCAGTTTCTTAGAACGGCTTAGTCAACTCTATAACATAGTCGAGAATCTTCTTTTAATCGTCCTACGTTGGGTCTCTTGGAACGCCATCGTCTTATTTTGACACTAGGACCTCGTCAATTTTTGTAGCTGTTGACAACCACAAAACCTAACTTCTGTGTCCTTGACCAGTTTTCCCAAAGGGCAACAATTCCGATTCCTTTAGCTTAAGAACAAACCTCCAACTTCATACTTGGATACTCCATTTCCGCTCTCACAAATGTAAGTATCCATAGAATAGTTATCGTCGAATATCTTATAATCTAAACATATTTATAGTGTGGGTAGTTATGGCATCTCCATTCTATGGAATATTCTTTGGGGTTCTTCATATTTGGGATGCCTTCTTCACAGCATCATTTCGTTTCTGAAGATTGAAAATTGTTTTTTGCGTTAACGCAGATCAATTAGTATTTCACGAAGAATCAAAAATTCAACAAAAATATGGGTATTTAAATTATTTCTTGAAACAAATTATTATGTTAAACAACCCCTTAAATATAATCCATTCTCTAAAAGGACCTTTAAGATACAATCCTAAGCCAATCGGTTAGCTAGGTTCTTACTATTTTATCCACATGCGCACTCTATGTATGCTCCATGTTGTGAAAAACTTCTATAGAAAAATTTTTTGGGTTGAGTTTTTTGACACAGATTCTCCTCACACGCGCTAGACAGTCAAAAATGACCAATCTTATTTTTCAGTATATACAGTTGTTAACGCTGTAATTTAGAAAAATTATTACAAATAGGCTGTAAACGAGCGAAAATAGATAATGCATTTATTCTAATATCAAATTGAACTGTTTGTATTGTAATGTTACCTTTGTTGTCATTTCTAACTTTAAATTTCTGGTTTTGTTTTATGTTTATGATAGTTGTTCTTCAGATTTTAAGTAGTATGTTGAAATCAAAAATTATAATTTAAATGAATTGCCGAATCAATGTTTTAACATTAATATTATTTTAGCTTAAGGCAACGTATTCTGAAATTTTAGTTAGGCGCTTCTCAAATGCCACTTCAGGAGTTTTACCATAATGCAGCCTCGACATTTATTATTCTAAAACTTCTTTAAACATCGTAAACCTATTTTAGGTTGAATAAATTACTCCTGCTCTGCCCTCCTATTTTGAACGCTTTTTTAACTGAGGCACANTGACCAATCTTATTTTTCAGTATATACAGTTGTTAACGCTGTAATTTAGAAAAATTATTACAAATAGGCTGTAAACGAGCGAAAATAGATAATGCATTTATTCTAATATCAAATTGAACTGTTTGTATTGTAATGTTACCTTTGTTGTCATTTCTAACTTTAAATTTCTGGTTTTGTTTTATGTTTATGATAGTTGTTCTTCAGATTTTAAGTAGTATGTTGAAATCAAAAATTATAATTTAAATGAATTGCCGAATCAATGTTTTAACATTAATATTATTTTAGCTTAAGGCAACGTATTCTGAAATTTTAGTTAGGCGCTTCTCAAATGCCACTTCAGGAGTTTTACCATAATGCAGCCTCGACATTTATTATTCTAAAACTTCTTTAAACATCGTAAACCTATTTTAGGTTGAATAAATTACTCCTGCTCTGCCCTCCTATTTTGAACGATTTTTTAACTGAGGCACACCTTATCTCAACATAGTTTTATGAGCCCAAGTGTCCCAGTGTTTGAGTCCTAGTTAAATATCAAGTGCATATTCTGAGAAATAGACTGTTTTTAACATTCTTATGAGCGTATGGGTGGTGGTATACAGGTAAATTTGCTAATCCAAAATTAACATGAAAATCTAACGTTTGTAAGATGAGTGACCATCTTAATCGATTGTTGATCCTGCAGAAACGTCTATATTAATTGATTATATGCATACTTCAATATTAATTCTGTGATAGTGGTCGCCTTTCGATTTAGAACTGAGACCACAATGCCAATCTAGGTTTTGGGCAAAAAAATTTCTTTACTAGCCATTCATTCATTCCAAGAACCCAATGCTGAGGTCTGAGTATATCATCGCCTAAATAGTCTAGTTAAAATACTACCTCTCTCATCCATCCTTTGAGAAATGACAGATTCATCTATTCCTACTATTGTCTAGTAACCACACATAGTTGAATTTTCTGTGGAAAGTTTCCACGAACTTATTTAATATATTTAAAGTCTATGTCCCTTAAAAACCTTGTTTTTCTAGCCGATGTCGTTTTTGAAAGGGACAGAAACGGCCATGTACCAATTTGATGGTATGGCCACATACGTAGAAGCCATAAAAATCTAACGAGTGGAGTTTTTGAATCCTCTAAAATTGTGTCTAATAATTAGTCAATAACGTATCCAGATCATATGGATTTCTTGTTCTTGTATTTGTTGCAGACGAAATTAATCTAAAAATTAGCCTTATTTTAAATTTTGATACTAAAAATACATACATCACCAGAGATATCTTGCATTTGTTGTTTCATCCATTTTTAAGTAACTGCTATGGCCGAAATTTTCCTCTGACCAAATCTCATGATGGTGTAGAAAGTTAATGGTGGATACTTTCTCAGACGTAATTTGTGAGTAGAATTTAAAATCCATAATTACTCCGAAAATTTAGCACATTAATTCAAAAGTTACATCAGGAAGACAACCCAAATTTTGAGTCGATGTTCCAATAGACGTACTGATGAAGGCAATCTTTAGTAATTCCAATACATTGTCAGATGATAAATTATTGCATTATTCGTTATTAGAAAGTCCCTTCCCCATATTGCATCAAATAAGAGTTCGTTTACATCAAAATGTTCCCATGAATGCTCCACCGTAAACAAAAATCTAAAATGATGCCCAAAATTGTGAAACTTAAATGTCGAAGGCGAAACCAAGCGCTCATACGATTTAAAAATTAAATTTAAACGAACAAACGCGGAGAGAAAGAGTGATACTATATCGCCGATATTGTAAAAATATGGATCGTTCTACCATCTCCGAGGGTCATCATTTTGGTTGAAATCTTTGTTGAAGGAAAAATGTCAGATCAACAAAATACCTGTCAAAATATTATATTGGCTGAGTATACTTCGTGCTTAATTAATTTTGCACATTGCGCAAATGTGTTCTTGCTTTCTACAATAAAACTATCAGTTTAGCTTCGCATTGATAGGTTGAATGTTCCTTCTGTTAGACTTCCCACATTTTCCTTTTGAATTTTGAAATGAATTCGATCCTGCTCGTTCGAATCCAAATTCTAGCTTATGAAGACATCAAGAATTTTCTACAAACTTGTTTTCAAGACCTTTATGAAATGTCTTAACACCTGTTTCTTTATAAATTTCAAAGACACATATTTCAGACGACTTCGATGTACTTGAGGCTGAGAGAATGATTTTGTGCGTTCCCTCAAGTTAGAAGTTTCTCGCGCCATTGTAGTGCCTTATCACACTTGAAATTGATTCTCGAAAGCTTTATGAAAGTTTTAGAAAACCACTAAATATCGATATGTGCCTGATAAATTCGACCTGGATTTCGTTAGAAGGGCCCATAGCGCTTTCAAGTACTCCATTGCATTCTTTCTTGGCAAAATGATAAGGTGTCGAATTCTGAGTAGACAACTAACAACGAGTCCTTTCTATCTTAATGACTCTCCAAAAATACGATTAGTTATTTCTGTTTCTCGAGTGAACAAGGTTAAGAGTTTAAATATAAAGTTTCATGAGCCTCCATGCAAATGCTCTTCCAGTATTCCAGCAGCGTCTCTGACTGCTTACTTTCGTCACAGTCGTTAGCTTTTGCCGCAATATCGAATGCGAACAGCCATTTGTTCAGGTATGTAGGATTTTTTAGTCCTTTTTCCTCGGTTCTGTAACCAAATAAGATGTAATAACCACACTAATCAAGGTATCTGAGTTTTTTCTTTTATATCCACATCCTTATGCTCGACGGGCTCATAGGATCATCTTCCACTCTACAAATGAGACCTGTGATCCAAAATAATTACCAACCTCAATCTTTATTTTAATAAATTCAACGCGTGTTCTATATAAGCTGTGTTTTTTAAGTATATTTATACAAGTCATTAACACCTAAAAGATGTTCGCCTCATGAATTCTTGATGGATTATGATTGTAATATAACCGGATTCAGATTTTATGATCATATTTCTCATCACCCATGGACTCGTGGTTTACCTAGTCCCAAGATGACCTCGAAAAGGGTTGTTTAAATTTTTTTTAATGGGTAGTCACTGCGCAATACCAAACTCATAGAAAAGCCTTAAATAACGATACAACAAAAGTATACATGTGTATTTTATATTTAATTTAGCGAAGTTGTCAATGAGAAGGATGCGATAGAATGTTTTGAATGTGTCAATATTGAGCGAAATATTTTTCATAGCTAACATCATAATAGAGCAGTGATTGTTGTCTATCGTGAGTATAGCATACTAATACTAAAATAAGGATTGCAAACTAGGGTTATATACACACGTGGTTGCGGCAGAACACGTTGTTGAATGTTATATCGAATTCATCGAATGTTCTAGGAATATCCTCGGAATTATCCTCGATTTCATCATCTGGAACCTTACAAATTCTCTCACATTTGTTTTATTTGATTCAATAAATGCAAAAGATTACTCAAACATGCTTTTTGCGAATACTAACAACAACTTGCAATGCATTTTTATGTTCATGACTAAGATTTCCATAAAATTTAAAAATGTGAAGATTTTTTGTATTGTGATCTCACTTAATGCCAATCACCTGTAATTGGCGGATATCAAACACAGACTCACCTTGACATGAGAAATGATCAAGAATATAGTGCAATCATCCTTAGGCGTTCTCAAGTCATCAATATGCCCGTTGAGGTCATTTAAACAGTATTTCATAATAGGATTCGTATATTCTAGCATCACGTTGAAACTGTTTTATAAAAGCTGAAATGGCAGTGAATGCTAAAAATTTATAGAATGCGATAAACTAACTAGATCTATCTAATCTATGCTCAAATCCCTTACAATCTTCATCGCCTATGCTTCACTACATTCTCTTCTTTCTGGACCCAACAAAAATCTCTGCTTTTCTTCATTAACTGGATGAACTGCTTGGTAGGGCTGAGCATTAATTTCACATGCCTGAGGTAGTGCTCAAATTGACTTATATTGAACTTACCTTTAACATGGACATGTTACAGATAGATCATCAGTTGGGTAAATATCCTTCACATTTTTTGCTCCCGAAGTTATTTCCTTGACGATAAATTGTCAAGTTTATTTTTTACAAAATTTATTGTTCCTTTGATTGTTATAAATATATTTTGTCTCCACATTGAATTCCTGTCATTAAATTTTTCCCACTATCAAAATGATTTTGCTTACAGGATCTTTTTATTCGTTTCTCTCGATTTCCTGGATTTTATGAAGATATATATACTAGTCTTAAAACTACAACGTTATATTTTGTATCCAGGTCTGTTGATCGTTTTGGCTACAAGTAAGTCCATTAAACATTGACCATAAACCAATAATGACTGTGAAAATCTTGTAGTAGATACGTACAATTATTATTTCAACAAATCATCTGCATATGTCTTTCTAATCGTTAAATAATTCATTTGTATATTGCCGGATTATCTTATTTATTGTTCAATTAGTTATTTCTACTTATCCATTGCCAACCAGCTGGTATTGAGTTTTCCTGGATTAAACCGTACCAATTAATTTTCATAAGTGGGAATGGGTGTCGATTGGAATTATGATCTTTGTCAGTGTGAGTTTGAAAGGGGATTCCATACCCGTAAACGATATTTTCCAAAATAAATCGTACCTGTTCTTTAATTTTCGATGCATGTAAAGCATTAATTCAAACTATTTTTTGAAAGATATATTTGACACAATAATGTACTTCTGCCCCGTTATCAATAGTTAGAAACTGCCACGTATGGTTTGTGAGTCTTATTGAATACGGACAATGACTTTTAATCCGAATCAGCTACGCCCTTGGAGTGTAATTTTTAGATTTAGACTAATTAACTCCAGCGCGTTTGGCTATTCATCTTGTATATAATCTTTCATATTTTTTTATATCTAACTGATGTAATCATGTATCATATTAACTCTAGAATGCGATATAACCTCTTAGTATATCATGTTATAAATTGTTTGATTCGTATGTAATGAAACAAAAGACGGGTGCATCTTCCGCCATAACATAAAATGTCGAATAATATGCTATAAATTCGATAAATTTCGATTCAGTTACTGGTTAAAAATTAATGATTTTGCAAGTATTGTCTAAGATCTGCTCCAATATACAATCATACACATCCAAAAGTTCAATTCTTGCTGAGAATAGTACCCATCAGCAGTATATTTTCAAGGCAAAGATGTATATTCTAATTAGTTTTCCCCAAGTTCTGACGCCATCAAATTTTTCTTCATTCTAAATCAGGCAATGCTTTAAGAAATGTAAGGACATAAAGGTCACTCATCAATTCTAATTTTTTTTCAAATAAATAATGTCAGAATTTTCATATGGCCAGAATTAATTCTCCAAACTACCTCTAAATCAGTGAATAAATTCGCTGGCCTGAATTGAGTAACTCTAACAAATGAAATAGGGGGAAAAACTAACTATTGGTCATAACTAGGGTTTTAATCACAAACTAGCCTAGATCCGCTTTTCTTCAGGGTAGTTGGACACTCTTCATGATTCTTCGGAGGCGCTTGGGTGCCTGCATGGGTCTTCACTACCCTTACGACACAGATCAACTGTTGCGGTATAGACACGAATGGTTGATCTGAAGCTCAACCAGCTCTGACGTAAGGGCGGGTTTGCTTGGCACTTCACAACCGTTTCAACTGATGCAGAACTGAGGAACCGAAATCGGGATTCGGGCTCATTAAACTGAGCGTGTATGAAAATTCCTCAGGATCTCCTGATTCGCTCACATAGATATCCGAATAGGAGCTACCTTCAGCTTAGAGCCTAGAGGAACTCTAAAAGCTCCGTGGGGCTCGAGCTTGACTCTTGAAGGGACGGGTTCGAGG